>JAEAOA010002078.1:0-70000 GCA_016746295.1 Potamilus streckersoni
GGTTCTATTTTTTCTGAAAATATGGACAGGTGTTGAACTTTACAAAATAAATGCTGCTTTGGCAACTTTATACTCCAAAAGCTATGAGCGCAGTCTTGCTCCAAAAATCTTTTCTGCAGATTGTGCATTTTCACATTATCATCGTAGAGCTAAATAACGCTGATAGCGACATTCGAAATTAACCAGTTTGCTGTCCGCGTGGCGTTATCAATTTCTTGCTGCCGTATTGTTGGTACCTCGATCTCCAATACTTGTTTATAAATTCTACTAAAAGTTCTCGAGTATTTTATTTTTCTGCTACAAGAATTGAACTTGTACTTTGTTTGAAAGGCGCCAGTGTGGTTTAAGACACAAATATATATGTTGTACATAACCTTTGATCATATGTCTGCAATTTAAATAAGAATTTGTTAAAGGTAAGGGCCTGATGCAGAGTTGATATTTACAGGTACTGACTCACTTATGTACAAAATAAAATCTAATGATATTCATCCAGTTGTTGTTGCTGTAGGATTTAATACCATTATTCAGCACAAGATATGCTCTACATGACGGCCATTATAAAAGTGGAGGAAGAACCGGAAATAAGATTAAATTGTCTTAAATTGTTGGAAAAATAAGATTAAATTGTCTTAAAACTGAGGCCGATGTTATCATAAAATCTGATATTTGTAATTTTGATGTTCTGATGTAATAATGCATTGCGCTAGGATATAAAAAAAACTATGATAGTGTTGATTGTATCCAGGTGGATTCTCTATATTGGTTTTTGCAATACATTCTAGCGATTCGTGTAAATTTTGTGTGAATATAAAATTCTACGCTTTGTGTATAAATTATCAATTTTATTTAAAATCCTAGGAAGTTTTTAATAGCGCACAGGCATTTAACAACTATTAATAACTCTATTAAATGCCTGTGATGATGCGGAAGTGAATCTGTGTTCAGTTGCATTTGTTTGCAATTCAGCCTCTCAAACAAATGCAGATCAACCCTTAACAAGACTTCACCGTAAAGTCATCTCGCAAGGCATTTTAGATTGACTTATGATTGTATTGACTGTCACTCAGTGGAAAGTTCAGTACTGAGAAACAAATGTAGAGACTATATAGTAAAATTAATTGTGTTATATAGCCTGTCAGCACTTTATTTGAGTAAAGTTTAAACTGATATAAAATCTTTATTATTAATGATAGACACGTAAAATTTTAATATTTTATGTATATTGATATAAAAATATAAAAAATGAAATTAAAAAAAGAAAATAATTTCATTTTTAAACATTTAAATGAAATTGTAAAAACAATAAAAATGAAAGCTTTCCACCAAGTATGCACATATATATATTTTATTGGGAATTATATTTAAAAGATATCAGCATGTATATACTCCTACAATCTATACAAGCTCAAATGATGGATATTTGTCAAATTTTGTCAGAAAAATATCTTTGTTAGTCAAAATGAGACCCTCATTTAAAATATATGAAGACAAAATTCTATTTTGCTTTGTACCATTAGTTCATTGACAATATTTATTTGGGATCCAAACAGTTAATTTATGTGTTTATGATGAGGTGACTTCCCGAGTAACACATATCTGCTTGTATAGCTATCAGTTTGTTGTTTTAATAACATAGTTAAGGGTATTTAGTTAGAGGACAAGGATGAAGACTATAATAGAACCTGCTCAAGTTCTCTACAAAATAATATTAAGCTGTCAGAGAATGAAATACAGGTCAAAGGATAAAATATACTTTCCCAAGGTACATTTACCATTGCATGTAAGAAAACAGCAAAATGATGTAAGTTGAAAAACAGAATGCATTTCATTTTATTGTTCAGTTTCTTTAAGATGTTGATTGATGTAGTGCAGCTTTGTGGTCCAGATGATATTATGGGAATTTTAATGATCCATTTTGCTTTATGCATTATTAATTACTAATAATATTTGTTAACTGACACTCTAAAGATTACATAAGAATATTCAAACATATTATTTATTATTCATTGTTTCTTTAGTATGTACACCTATATGCATCTGGATAAGCATATTGCAATTTGCTGTCAAAATCACTGTGAGCTATCATGCTTCAGTACCACTGGGAATAATGTTATCAGTTGTACAGACCCAAAATACCATTTGTTTTAAATATCATTCATTAATAAACTTTGCTCCCTCCCCTAAATTTGTCAAACTGAATGCTGTAACTTGTATGAAAATTTAATTTTTTAAAAATATTTTTTAAAATTTAACTATTTATTTAAATTTCCAATAAAATGTAATTCATCAATATTTTTTAACTTCAAACATATTTACAGACAGGCCTTATATATTACAATTAAGATTTTATTGCATTTAAAAATTCCTATCATTAAAGAACAGATTTTGTTTTGGTTTCTTAAAAACAATTGATCCTCAAATTGTACCCTATAGAACACCAGCACCACACACTTTCTGACAGCTGTCACATGTTTTGCTTGCAAGGAAATTTCAAAAGACTTCATGTATGAAGTAGAAATAGTAGTGGCTTGCAAATAAAACATGTAAATATAAAGACTGAATAAACAATTCATGTCAGGAATCGGTACAACAATTAATAAAATCCGGTTCAGTACTCAAGAATGTAATCCCAGTCTATTATTAGATCATTTTTTACAGTCTCCGTTTGATTGTGATACAAGAGTTAGATTTTGGCATTCTTGATAAAGATTTAAATGCAATTGTTTATTCCTAAGAATGTGAGCTTATGGTGTGGTTGCATGTGTGTATTTCGGCGACAGTGTACATTGAGTAATAAGTCTTTGGTGATGATTCGGTAGTGCATATGTGTTCCGTTGCATGGTGGTTTGTTTGCAATTCAGCCGCTAAAAAAATGGCAGGTCATCCCTTGACAGGAACTTCACCGTAAAGTCATCTTGGAAGGTATTTTAGATTAACATATGATTTGTAATGATTGTCACATAGCGGAAAGTTCAGTAATGAGAAACAAATGTAGAGACTATATAGTAAAATTAATTGTGTTATATGTCCTGCTAATCGTCATAATACAATACAGCAGTTTGGGTCAGATACCCCATTGAAGCTAACTAGTCGCCTCCACACCCACTTAGCGACAGCCACTACCCATTCAAAAACACAATCACACAACTATACTTTTTTTCTAAGAATCCTTCCCTGCTTACCCCTCGCAGTTACACAAATACTAGGCATATATAAAGAATATTATATTCTTATATTCTTTTGGGTACTCTACGCATTCATGTCGTTATAAAATTATCCATCGGCAAGGGCATCCTTAATCGAAATGAAAAGTCATTACAGATGCAAAAAGTTCTTGCTTGGTGCTACTGTTTTGCTAAAAAATTTACAAAAACAAGTTGGTGGAGAGTTATGATGACACCTTTTCGTTCGCTTGGATTATGGTGCATAGTCTTTGGGATCTGCGTGTTGCTGATGGGCTACAGAACCGTCTGCCTTTACAGAGAAAAAACAATACACCAGTTTCCGCTAAGACGATTGGTGACTGATAAGAAGCAAATACATTATGCTTTAGTATTTATGGATATCTTTATACATATACAACTAGCAAGGTAAATACTATTTTTGGAACATACACATCAACCAAGTGTTTCGAGTGACGATTTGACGAATTTGACGAATTGACGAGGTATCGATCTCCCTATAATAGAAACGCACAACATTGCGGCAGCATTGGAAAGCCTCCAATGCAAAATGGCACCATGTGTAGAATTTCGAAAGCTTGTAACAGCATGGCTTGTAGCCGAGGTCATGATGTAGGAGAATGGCCATGTTGGTTCGATTTAAAAGAACAATTCGCCTTGATTTTGACAATATAGAGCTGCATCATGTAATATTCCCTATAAACCTATATCTTTGTTAGTGTTGTTATATCATTGTCACCAACCAAGAGTTTGAAGTCCACGGTGCTGCACACATGTCAATCAGGTTAAACATGTTTATAATGTTTGAGTTCAAAATAGTCTTGATTTTGAGCATATAATTTTCTAGAAATATATTTTGTTTTTTATGTTGATGTTAATTTACATTTGGATGACTTTCATCCTGGTCTTCAAATTGTGTCTTAGATTTTATATCAATGTTGATTATACTAGACTTACTGTTTATATATATATATAATATATATATATATATAATATATATTATATATATATATATATATATATATATATATAACATATTTTTAAATCAGTCTTAGTGGAATCAATTTAAGTATTTAGTTAATATGTTAGAGATTTATAAATTTAATTAATCATTATGCTTTCTAGTTTTACATTGACCTAGGACTACACAATTATTATTAATTCATTCAAGAACATTTTGGATTATACCATTTTCATCCATCAATAATGTTAGTACATCTTCCATTCCATGCTACTACAACATCAATACATAAAGAAGTGGAAATTAGTTGAACCACCATTTTAATTCATTCAAACGCTCTAGAATTTTAGACCTTTAATATAGATATTAGAACTAATGGCCTTTAATTTAAAATACAGATAATTCTTAAATCTTAACTTTGTAATCTTGGAAAACAGATTAATAGTTTAACTTGACGCAACTCGTCGGTCTTCACTCTTTTTCTTAATTAGTTTAAGAGCATGAAATCGTACAAATAGGAGTACACATGAAAAGAAAGATACGCGGAAAGTCAAATTGATGTGTCAGGAAAATAATTGCAACCAAAACATTCACGATTTGACCAAATTATTGTGCAACTGACATAAACCTTACTAATTAATACCAATGAATAAATTCTATAAATCACCCGATCAGTCAAAAATGCCACTCAGAAGAACAACGAATCGAACCAAGATCATGAACTCATGTAACAATCAATATAAATATGTCAGTTCTTAACTATCTTGAATGCTATACATTTCGAATTATGGAGAAGAAATACCAAGTTCGATCCTCGACAGTGCCTTAACATCAACCTTCTTCCTATTATAGCGGTCTCATAAGCAATCCACATTTTAGAATGCCTTTGTGTTTTGATTGTGTAAATTAATTAAGTAATAGGAGGAAATCTAAGGGGTAAGAAATGTAGCAGTCGAGATATAGTAAGTTCATATCTTTTATTATCATGATTGTATTTGGCTTAGTTCCAAGCAGAATGCTACTGACAGTTGCTATGCTCTGCTGTAATGACTGTTATCGCGGTCCTGGGGATATTCTTGAGCTATCGGTGGGAATAAAAATTTGGCAGTGTGTTGACCTACTGAGAAGATCAAATCTGGTTGTGTATGATTAACTGGTGTATTTCAATACAATTGATAAGGAGTGAAATATTTAAAGGTGTATGTAGCCACTTACTTAACAATCAAATTAGCGGCAGGTTCGATGCTCGATGGCGACATTGTCAAAAATAGCATCTTAAAAATATATGCTCCCTAACCAATAGAGCTTTTAAAACCGATACAGTTATCGGATCAGAAGACACCATTTATTTAGCATCAAATGTATGATAATGAGTTGCCATATATTTGAAAATTGCCTAAAATCGATAATGCAGCCAGTCACTTGATAATATATTGAATAAATAAAGTAAGAAAGAAAGCAAGGACAAGAAGAAATGAAGCCTCAACTTAAAAAGGCAGTAGAAGAAAGAAAAGCATCAGGCGTAAGAATTAGATCAGTTATATGGAAAGAAAATACCGTGGACGAATCAAATACAAATCCAAGATACAAACAGATACAGGCAATCATTGACATCGAATGTCGACTTCTGAAAGCAGATGATATTGGATATGTAGTTGGATATTACTTTGTTAGATTTTCCCTTTCGCCCCTGCCTGGGTATAGGCCGCCCACAAAATATTGCCAGAGACTTCTGTCCAGTGCCATTTCCTAGGTGTGACCCAGATTAGTGATGTCCGCTTCAAGGTCACTTCGCCAGGTGTTTCTTGGTCGACCCATTTTCTTTTACATTGAGGGTTCCACCTCAAGCCTTTCTGTTAATGTTAGTGGCAGCTTACGTAGGGTGTGTCCTATATAACCCACTTTATCTTTATGATCTCGTCCTCTACCGGAATTATAGAGGTTCTGTGCCGCTGTATGGCGTTGTGCTGATGTAGCTTTTGTAGCTCTTGTCCTGCTGAATTTTCTGCTGATTTCTTCCGCTCCTGGATTTTGGAGTTTCGGATGAAATCCGTTCTTTCTGCTGGTGGTACACAGGGGATAGTACTTCTTGGCATGATGATTTTACTTCCTCCTGAACTTTCTGCATCTGTTGTTCGGATTTTCTTCCTCATCTTTTAAAATGCTTGTGTAGCACTTGGTACTTATTGTTAAGCGTCAGACTGTATTCTTTTTTTCGATTTTTGCATATTTCAACCGGCTGATGTTATACGTTGTTTGCTATTCTCTTGAGCCCATCCAGATCTTCTTCAGTTTAAGTTCAACCCTGCGACAGCTAAATTTTGTTCAGATGCCACATCTACTCCCCTCTTCACCCTTACATCTTGCACGGATCTTCTGAACTTCTTGTCTAAGCAGAAGTGTTCAAGCTGATTTTGTCACATGATCTAGTGATATCCATGTGTTCTTGTAGATTCTCTTGTGGGTAAAGATAGTACCATCCGATGACCAGGTTGGGCCAGTGCACAAAGGTCTGAGAATCTCTCATCATTCATCTCCCCAATGCCGTGGATCCCTACGGCTTGTTGTCTGACCCAATTTTGGCATAGAAATCACCCATGAAGATATCTATGTCTTTGTCTGGGAAATGTTCTGCAGTCTGGTGTAAAACTGATCCGTCTCTTTTCTTTCGCCGTCATTTGTTGGTAATTAGTACTGTATGACGTTCATTTTTATTTACTCCTTCTTGGTCCTAAACGTTGCTGTGAGGTTTCTATCTTGCTCCCATCTTATCATGAGTGCATTATATTCTTGCTTTGACATCATGAACCCCACCTCCTATGTATGAGGCGCGTCATCTTCCTCATGTCCTAAATACAGTAGTGTCTCACCTCTCATCAGTCTTGTTTGCCAAATTTAGTCCATCTTTAACCACACAGTATCATAAGTCTTTCAGAAGAAGACACCTCCTTCCTAAGCTTTAAGTTTCTGGTTTTTTCCAATGTTGGCTTTTATTGTTCCAAGTTGGGTTTTACAGAATGGGGTTTCCTAACCGAACGCCCAACCGTCCTCATTTACGTCTGTGCTTGGCCCGGCAATGGCAGAGTTGTGAGTTGGAGCTTAAGATGGTTGTATTAACAATTGTGTTATCGGGTTGTTTAACAGTGCACGTGCCGCGTATATGATTAATGAAAAGAATATTGAATCATATCTTGAAAAACTTGTCGACACAACGATACTGGGTCTCGCAAAATTTCCGTTCATCAATTCACGGTCTCCTGGTCTGTCAATTATGTTTGCCAAATATATCATTGATCACCCCGAAAACAGTAACATAACAAAGTATGCTGCTGAAGAATGACAATTTTAACCAGAGATTCATTCTTGGCACGTTAAGCAATGTTGAATGCTGAAGTCGAATCTTTAAGTGCAAATTCAGTGTCACAATGTCAGAAGGGATATTGTTGGCGCCAAACACAGGTAGTGCTTGTCAGAAAAGCCACAAACAACGATGAAATCTGCCGCCCAATACAGTTGATGCTTGTAAAGCAATCCTGACAAAATTCTCGTAGCGGAAGCCAGCAATTACACCACCGCTGACTGAAGAACACCGGCTGTTCTCTTCATAGATCGTTGTGTCAAATCAAAGTTGTCGTGGTTGAAGATGACCATAGACGGTGACGAGTGTAATGTTATTGACTATTTACATGGCAGACAGCACCACAGCAAAAGGTTTAGCTTTGCTTCATATATTCAAAGTTTTCAAGGAAAACGCCAGAGTAATTAACAACAGCGAAACCCAATGGTATTGGCCACACTTTGGGTTAGTGAAGATTCTGTGCGAATAAATCGACATCAAGAACCATCCAAAGAAGTGGTATTGAATTTTGAAAACAGTTATGTTTGTACGTACTTATCATCGTTTGAAGACATTTATGGGCTTGATTAGAATGTTCATTTTAGTTTGGAACAGGATTTGCATCATTGTACCAGATCTATATGTCTCGCCGGAACACTTAAATTTGTTAAGGCAATCAATCGTTGACGTACACTTCCGAGCTTGTATAGAAATACTATTGCTGGTTACAGAGCACTTTCCGTTATTGTCAGACAAAACATTGTTGCTTGAAGGTATTGGTTGACGAATGAGAGTCATTTATGCACCAATGGAAAATATGTAATTATATCATTCATAATGCTGTATAATTTCATATCAACACGTGAATGTTATGTCTGACACATGGTCAGATTAAGAGTTATAATCGGCATCGTCAAAGAATTGTCAAATAAAAATATCGCTGATATCAAAGGCTTTGCGAGGCCCAAATAAATTATCGCTGAACCAACATCAACTTAAGCGTTTGAATGGCGCTAAAAAATCAAAGACCGATGTTAGACTTGAGATTCCTGTGTGTGCAGTTAATGAAATAAGTACATTGGTCGTATATTTCAGCATGGATTTCCCCTACAGCTCCAGCTGATACAAACACACTCATACAAGGTGCTTTTGGAACTATTGCCCGGATGGTATTAACGAAAGCTACAGGGAAAGCAAAGAGGAACTGGCCTAAAACTGCCAGGAACCCTACTTTCGACGTACAATAGATGTCTCAGACTACGAGGAACATTTCACTAGGTAAGCTTCCCCATGACCTATTTTGATTTAATTGGCTCTGTTCGTCGATTAATCATAAAACGCTTTACATGAGTTCTACCAAAACAACCAAATAGCATGGAAACTGGTATTACTAATCTCGACGGAAGTTGAAACCCTTGTACTCACTGCATTGGAGACGCAGTTGATCCATGTAATGTTGCTTATTTTAATTCGTATTGATTGAGACCAAAACAATAATGTTTAAAATATGTAAGCGAATCTCTCATCAGATCAATCTGGTATTTATTGTTGCCAATGCAGGTATCAACAGATCCACCTATACTTAATGATATATCAAAGTCATCGGAATCGTATGTAAATATACCAGTATACGTCAAAGGCATCCGACGGTATAACCATCCAACGTCGTATCTGTTCGTCGTATTAAGCAACTTCTAAGCTTATAATGACATACATTAACAGAAGATCTCTCCTTGAGTTAAGAAACATAGTCCTGTTTTACATTGATTTGTCAAAATATGCAACTAAAGATGAGCTGGATATACTTATGACCCTCGCTGGGGTTGCGGAGGATAAACTGTTCTTTTCCAGGAGCAATATGGAAAGCCACAGACAAGCAATATTAGGTGGATTGTTGTTGTCCGGATGAGTTTTAGGCGCTACCGTCGGTGATATCCAGAATGTAATAAAACTGGAAAAAAGAGACCCATGCATATCAATAGCGACCATCAGAAACTAGATCAATCAGCGTGTTGCTAAAACCGGCGACACAATGTCTGTCGAACTCAACAAAAATATAAATTGCATTGTTCTTCTTCCAGAACCAGTACCAGACAATGACGCACCAACGAAGAAATGCGTGGAAGACAGTGACACACGATTGATAATAAACTATCCACGTTCCTAGCGGAAAATGATGTTCACTTCTACTTCATATACTTTATAAAATCAGAGTAGATTTCTTTTTAAGTCTAATGGTTGTCGACGAAAGTCTCGTTGAATTAGTACAAAAATGTTTTAACTAGACAACATTAAAACGTTAATAGCCTGCATCAACAAAACGCTGGAACACTTAACTAGTGGAATCCTGATATTATTGAAAAAAATCAAAGAGATTGAAGTAGATGTAATTCATACGACCCTATCATTAACGCTGTATACACAGTAACTTAGGATACTCAACATATCCACAAGAAATTAACTCCATCAAGCATAGCGCTGAGATCACCGCCGACATGTACAGGTTCTTAGTTTTCAGCTCTGTAAAATTTAGGACATTTGCCACATATCCATGGCGTCATTTAACCTATATGTTTGCTTTCTATAACCATGTCAGTCCTTCTATAACAATATACTGAGGACTTCTAAGTACTGGATCAAGAAGACAAAAAATAACCTCAGCGACATTCTGGTGGTGTCTTTGATTTGTCGCCAAAACGCCTAAATTAATTACTTAGCATTCACATAATAGTTCACAACGACCCCAGTCTCAATCTTTCAGAAATGAACAAGCATGTTCTTGGCAGGCATTGCTGAAACGTATCATGGGCATGCACATGACAAAACAAAAAATACCCCTGACGCGTCTTCGTTATCGACAATTACATATACACGGTATCCATCGTAGTAGCTGGAACAACGACGTTAATCGGTCTATTGTTAACAACGTCGTGATAGCACCTGTAATATGAATCGGCGTTGCAGTTATCGCTAGTGTTACTGGTATTCTTAATAGTATCGCTAAAAACTATCACCGTGTGCGGCTGAGAAATTACATGAACACACAAGTAATATTTTCATAAGCAAGACGCACATGTTTATCATCGATGACTTCATAAGAGTTAAAAGCATACTCCAGCACAATTTGCCTTAAACTTATAAAAACTGGGAAATCTTCTGAATTTTTTTGGCGTTATTTTGTTCCATTGATAACATTGTCTTTTCTCTAAATTAAAACCATTTTGCTTTGCAATCTATTCATGGATATTCTTGATAGAAAATCTACTGGGATACTCTTTAGTATCTTTTATTGTGACCTCAACTTTCAACATATTATCTTTTTAAGTATGCATCTCTACTGCATTGTATCAATGTTTTTGCCTTTAAACCAATATTCATAATAACAAGATATTTTCACGAGGGGTCGTTGACCAATTATCAATGATTTGCAGCTAATTTTTGCATGTGACATCATTATATTATAATCTAGCATGATTTTTAATAAGAAGGCATATTTGTCCTATTAAATAATGACAGAAGGGGGGCACATTATCGCATGCGGACCTTGTAAGATATATAATGACAGAAGGGAGCACTTCTGCGAACTTGCGAGATCAAGCCTTTTCAGGTAACGTTCGCTTCGTGAGGCCAAATAGAAGTGCTACAGGGAATGAGCAAAAGAGAGCAAGGACGTTTAACGATTATCTTGCCGAAGATGTTATTTAAATATGATGACACAATACGGATTATCAATGATAACCGCAACCCTGTTTGGAAATCACAACACCGCCAAAATGTTGTCAGGTTAGATACGAATTCTAGACCCGGGAACCTGACGTCTATCGACAAGCCAGTTATGTGCCAGTATATCATGTGATGACAGTTGTTTACGAGTTTTTCCGTTAAATTGACTTAAACCTGCGATTCAAAGCAATAAACAAATGGAAGGAAAATAGAGCCATTATTCTGATTTGGAAAGAAAGTTAAAATATCCGATACAAATACGAACAATAACCAATGAGATCTTGTACACGTACAATTATCAAACGAGGGCGCCCTGATAGAATTAATTTACCATAACGTACACTCATCGACCGAGAGATTACAAAATGACCTCCAATTTTATTGACAACTGTTTTGCAAAAGTGTATCGGCTCACCTAAGAAGGACAATTAGCATTACTAGCAAAATCAATCGCAATGACCTAATGGCAACACCGTACTAAATCACTGGCCAGTAGAGTTCCATGAATGTGTTCTACTTTCAACATTTTACAGCATAACCTCGTGTATGTTCTAGATAAATCTATGCGTGAATAATTCTTAAGTAAACTTCTTTATATTTTTCAAGACTTAACTGTTAAAACAAACATGCATATATATTATCAATGTTACTGCATAGAGCAAAGGAAAAAAATGTGTTTCTGCTCTTTCTGCATATAGCATAAAGAATAGCATGAAACATTATACATGTTGGTATATGGCCCCAATATGTGCATATCTATGTATCCGCCCTTCGCCTGTTCGTCTAATATTAAAGAATCTATATAAATATCTATCAAGACGAAGCACATATTTTACTAGGTATTATTTTTACTGACCAATGTTTGTCATATTCCCATCTAAAAATACTATTATTTATAAATGGATGAATTAATGACTTAAGAATGCAACATGCAACATTCACTAGTTATATGACATTATCACAAGCCGTAATACAGTATCACTAGTCTTATTACGTTATCACGAGTCTTATTACATTATCACTAGCCGTATTACATTTTAAGGACCGAAATATTACTTTTCTCTTATAACCTCATCCCTGATCTCAACTCTATATTGTATGGCAATATGTCTTAACATAGGTTACAGAAAGAATTAAACTTACCAATTAATTATTTATCTACGTTAATAAGTGAAAATATAAGAGAATTTGTATTGCAACTTAAATCCAAAATCCTTAAGGTCTTAAAACAAGTCCATCAGTATAGAATCTTCTGAATGAATTCAAATAGTAACTAATACACAACAGTGAAACACATAATGTGTCTGAACAAGTTCTCAATAATTCCAAAATAAATAAATAATCATTGATCACGAGTAATGCTACAGAATAATTTAAATTAATCGTTTGTTTCGAATTGCGTCTAAAAACTATAAAATCTGACAACAGAGAGATTCGTGAGATTGATCTAAGACAGAAATGAATTATTATTTCATCAAGACCCTATTTATTAATATTTTACATGACTTGAAGTTTAGTCATTTCAGTGGAAACGTCTAATCAAATTGTCACAAACTGTGTATCTAAAATATTCTGAACTCCTAAAGCTAAACTAGCAAATTATTTGCAACTTACGATCACAGCCAAAACTTACTATGTAGTCCATTATCTTAAAATGCAATCTCCGAATATTGATAACAGTAAACGCACACACACATACATACTATATATATATATATATATAGTATATATATATATTATATACTATATATATAATATTATATATATATATATATATATCAAAACTTTGATAAATAGATTTGTTAGATAGCCGGTGTATGGCTAAAGTCACATCTAACAAAAAGTATAACGTAGACATAAATAATATATTCCTTTTGTTTGGTGTAGGTTGAGTTAAATGCTAAAGACTCACAGTCGACCCCCATGAGTGTTTCATTTTCGGCTGTTAAAATGGATATCACAATTAAATATGAACAATTGTGATGTACGTTATGCCAATCTTCACTAAGTATTCATACTCGGAACATGCATTTAACACACAAAAAAAAAATTAGAACTGTAATGGGTGTACTATTTATATGATACTACATTTTTCCTCAATATAAGTCATAGCCATCATCCAACTTCCAGTTCGTTCTGCAGTCAAGTCCGTATTTCTTAGATTAACTATACTGTACGATAACTAAATTATAGTAACTAATACATCGAAACATAGGCTGATCACGCAGTTAACATGAAGGCCATATCTGATGCAGTTACACCAAACAAATATCAATGTTTGAGCTGAACGAATAAAATCGATTTTTGATAAACATATTCAAACGGGAATGAAGGCTTAAACCATCAATATGTTATGAACATGACATATGTAATGGGGAATAACGGCCTCTTTAGGATTTGTGTTTCAGAATGCACAATTCAAGGACGAACAAAAACTTATGACTTAAAACAAGCTTGAACTTGGATGAAGAAATCTGAATAATTCCAAAGCCGCAGGTTTCATGAGCTCAGCTATGGTTAGGAGAAAGAGAACACATAGTACATACAACATCATAAGGAAACATAATAAGAAACAAAATAGATAATTAAATAATTTATCTTCTAACAGTACAAAGTTCCAGGATGCGTTGATATTTTTATTACATTTAGTACCTGCTAGATGGTATTGTTCACTGTCATTGACATGACATTGTCAGCAGTACAGCTTTATCTGACTATCAATATACAAGTAAGATATTCACTATTTGCATAACATGACTTGAGTGTACTTAGACAATCACGGACAATAAATCAGCAGTACATGTTAAAATTGTGCTTAATTCATTAATTTATCGCAGATCTTGTTAAATTGCGAATTCTATTAATTTTGGTTGCAATTGTTAAAAATGTAAATTCTTCAATATAAATCATTAAGGAATTTTAAGTCGACGAAAGACAATATTTTGTATATAGGTATAAAGAACTGATGGTTACACTGATCGTGCATTCTACCAATAATTGTTGTTAGAAAATGTTATTATTAACAACATTTACTGCTGAAGTATTTTAAAAGTAAACCCATTATACGTCAGTTATGATCTATTATTGGAAACAACACGCTAGTCATAGAACGTAATTTTCAACCGTTGTAAGACAGAGCTTAACATTACATTTACTAAAATTCAAAACATTAAAGGTTAAGGCCAACAGTGTTTGAAAAATTTAGATTGTAATAAATTAGGGGATCAGAACTCTCAGTAAAGATCAATATATATATATATATATATATATATATATATATATATATATATATATATATATATATATATATATATATATATATATATATATATATATATATATATATATATATGAAGATGAAGCTTTCACGCAAGCTTGCCTGAAACAACATTAGAATGCCTGTTTTTAACGTGCCTAATGTTTTAGCAATATGAGCCATATATCGAAAAACGTAGTACATTCTATTCGATATCGATGTCTTCTTAATCTAACAGCGATTAAACCTTTACAATCGATTTGGGTGCAATCGTACAATAAAAAATGCTATGAATCTTCCAATGCTCACAAGAAATTTGACGATTTGATTCTGATGGTGTTCTGCCATAATTATAATGTCAGTGTGATCTTTAGTTCTTTTCTTGGCCTCAAGGAACACAGTGTTTTATAAATAGAAAATCAAAGGTTAGAACGCTGTAGAAGTTTCTGGTTTTGTTTATGGACGCACATATGGATGAATTTGCTTAAAAGGGACGGACTAATTTGCTAAAGCAAGTACAAACACTTGTTGGGGGAGGAATTCCCATACACCAGCTATTTTAAAGCTTGAAGTATAAATGGGTTACTGGATAAAACTTGAATTTCAAAGGTCATTTTATGCAGGAAAAGATATGTTTTAAATAAAATATGATTTGTTTGATTTTGTGTATGTCTGTCTGCTAATATGTATGTACCTGAGCATGTTTGTCTTTAGTGATCTCTCCTATACTTCTCTATATTTACAATTCATGACTATATATATGACTTTTCTAGACTTGTGTAAGTATATCTTTGTGTCCATTTGAAAGACTGTCTTGTCGATTGGTGTGATTGCTTCCGAAATTGATCAGTAACAATGCAAAAAGATCTAATTAAAAATTTTAAAAAATATCAAGCTTGAATTTAGCACGAATAATGCAATCTAAGTAAAATATGTGCTAATGAAAATTTAATATTGACATATGCAGCAATGGCTTTTACACACGCAGGGCACTATTAGGATCATTTTGAAAGTCCCCTCCCTCTTGGATTTCCGCAACGAACCACCTGTGAGTACAGCATTTGATTTGGAAATACACTTTCAACAAGTTTTATATTATATTGAATTTAATCGGACTTATGAACCTAAGGCCGTCCCAGGATGTATGATTCGAAAATGATTGTACTAAATAGCGTCATGTCTATTCGTAATGTTGAAGTTGAATGCACTTGTTAATCTTGCTGCCGCGATCTTGACGACCACTGTTATTGTTATTCAGCGTATAGTCTGCATGTTTGAGGTTTGTGTATATCACGTGACCTTTCACAATTCTGCTTTAAACATTGTTTAAGTTGTCAAACTTACTTTTGATGCTTTGACTTTGAACCATGCATATGTTTAAATATATACCTGGTTTCTGAGTGAAACGGGCTAAAAGAGCGGATACAGCAGGACAATTATATAATTATATGATTCATTTAAACATGATGGTAAAAGAACATCGTCAAATCGATCAATTTCCTTGTCAAATGTTGCAAATAGTATTTGAAATACGTTGAAAATACATTTTGAGAGAAAACTATATTTTATGTAATAATTTCCAATCATTTAAGTTATTAAAGTTTATCATACTGAATACGTTACTTAAAACATATTTGTAATTTAAAGAGTACACTACCTATATATGATCTGCGTTTACTGCTTGACAATGGTAGAGGAACTAACCAGGGGTATGCACATAAAATGTTGTCACAATTCAATGTTTGTATAAATCATATGATCCAGTCTTACATTGTATAAATAATGCATGTGCTCGATATGTATTCATTATCAAAGTGTGATTTATAATTGGGAAGATAGGGCGTAAAGAGTAATATGTGTATATCTCTATTACATGTATAATGACTGTACTTTCTAACGACAAATACTGTGCTCATATGAAGCAAATATCCCTGATCATCTTGCCCAGTCAGCAGGCTTTAAACAGTTTTATCTTGGTTTGGTGTTCAAATCTTTACAAATGCGAATGAGATGAATGCAAAATGATTAGCAATTACAAAAAAAGATACATTAATGCACCACTCGGTCAATACATAAAAAACGCCATCGTTGCTCAATCATTAGTGGACTTTACCTAATAGAGAGCCACATAAATATATGTGCGATATTTGGATTCTTAAAATGTGTAAATATTTTAAAATTGTGTATGTTTCTGCATATCTTATAAGAACATAAAACAGATATTAATCTAGGTTAGACTTTGACGTAAGCTAACGCCAAAATGATCTTTCAACATGATATACCTATTAACAATTGCCAGATATAACCCCCTCAACCTTGAAAGCAAAGTGTGAGAAAGTGTCTTGCTTAATCATGAGAAAATAAAATTAATTATTATATTAGGCTCGTAGAATTGTAACGCAACAATAATTTCCTACCAATAAAGGCAAAACGTAAATAAATTGATTGTGAAACAATATGAAGCAATTCTTTTTTCGACCCAATTTACGCTTTGACCCAATATCCATTTGTTATACTCAAACTTCAAGTAACTGTTTCAGAATCGGTTATAAGATTATATGGTCTTAAACTAAGTATCGTTAAAGAAGCAAAGTGAACAAGTTTTGTAAACCTTTATAAATAATTTGATTCTACAAAATGAAAATGCTAGAGGAACATACAGTTTTAAGAATTAAATCTACAGTAAATTCTAAACGTTTTAAGACAAGTAATAACGAAAAGTGTTCTGAATGAATTTCAGGTTATAAATGGTGATATGCAATAGCCTTGAATGTGTTAGAGCGTCAACAGTCTTTCTTTTTATGATTATTATTATTTACAATGCATCACAAAACAGTAAAATACAATGCAATACAAATAATAATAATAATAATAATAATAATAATAATAATAATAATAATAATAATAATAATAATAATAATAATAATAATATAATAATAATAATAATAATAATAATAATAATAATAATAATAATAATAATAATAATAATAATAATAATAATAATAATAATGTGGAATAAGTACAAAGTTAAATCTTCAAAAGCTCATAGCGACTTAAAATATTAAATAATAACAAATAACAATATATACAATGACAAGATAAAAAACAAACACCATGAAATTTACAAACTGAATTAATATGTTAGCTTTGCTGCGATGTCATGCATTAGTTGTGTTATATTTATTACACGGGATATGGTGGGTTTGGGACTGACACGGTGAGATGGCACATGACGCATATGTGATCTTATTCAAGTCACTAGGACTTCAAAGACGATGTTAGAATATTGTCATCAGGTCTATGAAGAATCTTGTCTAAATTTTGACCATGTTGATTAATAGGCTTTCTAATTGACTGTTTGAGGCAGCAAATATGGATAAAATATAGGAGTTTTGATGTGAATGAATCTCCAGAACAATCAAAGCTGCAGTTGAGATATCCAAGAATAATCAGGTTACTATCTATCTAAATGTCTTCTAGGATCTTAGGAAACTGCTAAAAAAGGTGAGACTGAGTCAGCTTCATTATGTAACTAAGAGAACTGCGATTGAGACAGAAAAGGGGCCCCGAGTGGCCGAGTGGTGCGTTACGGATCACTGCCATCTCACCTCTGTCTGCGTGAGTTCGAGTCTAAGATTCGACGAATGTGGATATGTGAGAAAGCTTGCCAGTAGCTTCTCGTGGGTCGGTGGTTCTTTCCGGTGATTTCCCGGTTTCTTCCTCCACCATTAATACTGGCCGCCATAAATAGCCTATTGTGTGCTGAAAATGGCGTTAAGCCCAACAACAACAACAATGAGACAGAAAAAATGCAATATAAAAATTAGAATAATTATAATACAATACATTTATTTAGTATTTCAGACAAGTTGATGAAGAAATAATGCAGATGAAGTGCTCAGACCAAGATCAGAAACTCGTTAAAGCAGAAACATGTCTCATTGTAATTCCTTTTAGTTCAAAGGCTATTATAAACACGTTATGTTAAACAGATGACATAACTTCGCTTTAAATAATAAATAATACCAAAACTGAAGAAAATCACAGGTTTCTTAATCAGTATCGGTATGAGTAATCATTCATGAGAAAACATAATCCAACTGATTCTTTCAACGTTTTATTTTCCTTTTAACGGGAAGGGAAGGTAATTTACAACGAAAATGCTAATTGCACCACCATGTATTTGAACAATACATGCAACACGTACTTGCTCTGAATTAATACGAAGTCTTTTGATAAGAAATATTAATTGGGGCCGCAAACGCTATTGTGAATAAAAAAAATAAAATATTCTGAATTTGCCAGTGTTTTATTTTGAAGATAAATCGAACTTTTCTAAATAAATGACCAAGTAGGAATTTACTCGTTAGGGCTCAGGTCTCGCGACAAATCTGTTTACGTAGCAAAAGTCTTCATATTATCACAACGGCATATTCCAAAACTCACTCGAATAAACTCTCAATGATCTCAATATTAATTAAATGGAAAATTACCTCAAAGAGATTGATTATGTAATTATATGTTACTGTATTTGTATAGGGAAATATGAACGAGTTTTTTTCTGATGGAAACACTGCACGACCTTGGGAGTACAGTATATCCATCTGACAAAACGAGTTCCTATTTTCCCATTCAATTACAGTAACTTTTTTATTATATATTCATTTTCTTATTCTATCTAAGGCTTAATTGCATAAACAAAAATACACTTTAAGAATCAGAGTAACTCATTGTATAGTCCAACGCTATATTATCGCAGGCTCTATATTATCGCAGCAAATGGAATTTTCCGATTAATTTTGGACACGCGTCGTCTAGCGGTTGTTTACGCATGTAGATATGTAGCCAGTAAGGAAGCATATATCTTAAAGCGCAATCTCATCAAAAATGTCAACATTTTTATAAAGTTTACAATAAAAAAATGAACATCACTTTTTTGTAAAGTGCATACAATTACGTTGATCACCGTAAACAAAACTCCAGTCAAACTTGCTATACCTGCATTCGATTTGATTGCGAAATTTATTCAGTGTATCGTCTGTTGTTTGATGAGTATAGGTCATATCCTGATAGTGAAATACATGTCATAACTAGGTCAAGGTTGCAATTTGATTTCATGGTAGTTAGTTTGAACCCTAATTGACACAACGCTGCTAATGAGTCTATTTATCCAACAAATAGGAAAGCAATAATAGTTGTTGTTGTTGTTGTTGTTTTTGTTGTTGGGCTTAACGCCATTTTTAGCACACGATAGGCTATACATGGCAGCCAGTATTTATGTTGGAGGAAAAAAACCGGGAAATCCGCGGAAAGAACCACCGACCCACGAGAAACTACTGGCAAGCTTTCTCACATATCCTCATTCGCCGAATGTTAGACTCGAACCCACGCAGATGGCAGTGATCCGTAACGAATAGCTCTTTAGACCACTTGGCCACTCGGGGCCCCCACAAAAGTAGTTTAACTACCTTTGAAATTAGTAACATTTCATAATAATATTAATAATTGATTTATTCGTTTATATATAGATTTATCTGCCCACATTGCACTTAATTCAGACAAAGTGGTATATATTTTTTCACTACTGTAGTTATCAATTGATTTATTCGTTTAATAATTGATTTATTCGTATATATATATATATATATATATATATATATATATATATATATATATATATATATATATATATATATATATATATATATATATATATATATATATATATATATATATATATATGTATATATATATATATATATACATATACATATATATATATATATATATATATATATATATATATATATATATATATATATATATATATATATATATATATATATATATATAGATTTATCTGCCCACATTGCACTTAATTCAAACAAAGTGATACATAATTTTTTCACTACTGTAGTTATCAAGGATTTCAACTTAACTTACATTAGTGTATTTAATTTAATCATTAAATCCTTTGTTTTCGTTAAAATTTTCAGCCAATGCAAGCGTGGACGTTACCTATCACCAAGTTCAAATTTTTTGTTTATTATAATATGTGCGTACATAATCTAGGTAAATACCGAGATAATATAGAGTTGTTCTCCCATGGCACGGTAATCTGGGTCATCCGACATAAGCGGTTTTATTTATATTAACGCGATTGGATTGACCAATATCTTTTATAGAAATAGATACAGGGAAAATCAGAGAAACTTTATAAGTTGTAACAATGCAGCAATAGCAGATCGGTTTTATTGTGTACCGATAACATTATGTACCGCGATAATACAGTGTCCCACTATATGCCGTATTTGTAGTTAGTGGTTAGAGCGTCCGCCTCGGATGCGAGAGGTCGTGGATTCGGGCCCCGGTTGAGTCAAAACAAAGACGTACAAAAATGATACTAACAGCTGCCTCGCTTGGCGCTCAGCATTAAGAGGTTAGTGTTAGGACTGGTCGACCTGGTGTCAGGATAATGTGACTGGCATAATACCCCAATACACCACTATAAAGTGCCACACTACAGACATCGTAGTGACATCGTAGTGATACGACTAAAAACTTGTTAAAGTTACTTTAAAATTCTAAATCACATCACACACATGTATGCCGTATTCCAAACTAAATACACAAGCGCATATACATCATTACACAGCAACATCATTATTGCACACATAACTCTGCCCTGATAAATTTTAAACTGAGTCGCACACAGAACATAACTTCTTAAAATTGAAATTTGGAGTCATATTGTGAAAGCGCGTTGCAATAACTTTTCTATTTGATCTCGAATGAATAGATTTTGGTAATTTTGTCGATTCTACAAAATTTCGTGATTATGTACTGGATTTATCTGTGTCAATTCTACATGAAGTATATTGGATTTCAGAAGCGAGGGAGCAAAGTGGTGACATCTACAAGCATGTTTCTGTTCTGTCATTGAATGTTTGAAATCATAATATGGGAAAAATACGGTCTTTCGATTACCTTTATCAAAAAGATGCTATGTTTTGTAATGTTTATGTCATTTTGAGTGGAGTAAGGAGGATGTGAACTGCATTAGGAATATAGTCGAAATCACCGTACAATTTAGAAATGTGTAATGAAGCTTGAGAATCCCTGACATGGCTCATGTCATTCGGATTTGCTAAACGAAGAATGTACATTTTGTAGCGATTCAGGATGTAGAACTGTAAGTATACTTTTGCCATTCTTATTACTAGCTAAAGCAGTCGGTTTATGCCTTGTCACTTGCATGCTATTTGTAGGGACCCAGGAAATCCGAAGCTTTGTGTTAAGAAAGTTAACGCGCAATGTGGCAAAGCAACTGATATGTGCAGTCCAAAAAACATCTGCTTTAGTTCATTCAGAAACAAATTTAATCAACCAAAACGTAAAGCGCTTACTGCGAGAGTGCACATGATTTGTTTACAATGTAGTTCCTAAAGCACTATTGGGCACACGAAAGTGTAATATGAAGGAGTGTGAGCGAATTATCGTAAAATACTGAACGATTCTGACAACTGAAAGTTAACGGAGAAAAAATGAGCATATAATAACAACAAATTCTCAAGTGAACTATCTGTGTATAAATCATGGCAATCTAAGGTCAATGTGTATTTCACCCCCCTATATATATATATATATATATATATATATATATATATATATATATATATATATATATATATATATATATATATATATATATATATATATATATATATGCATGCATCAAGTCAAGTAAACGTTAAATGACATAAACAATTTCATCTATGTTTGTGGGTTTCGTTCTATGATAACAAAAATGTGTGCTCAATTTGGCTAACTCTTTGAAAGGCCGTATTATGTGACTAATGGTTATATCTACCTGAACGTTTTCGAAGCAAATTTTAGAGGATAAAAGGTAATTATTTGAACCTGTGTTTTCCACCCAAAATTCTCCCGAGGTCGGAATCTGATTTTGTGTCCTGATTGTAGACTTTTTGGCCTCAGATGTAAGGCAGACCGGTCTGAACTGCACACAGATAGGCGAAAAAGTAGGATAAGATGGGCATCTGTAATAAAGAGCGGTCTTGATAAGAAAATGATGGGTCCGTTAAGCAGAAAAAAAACTTCAACTTTTACCCTTCTATTCATGCGCGGCAGAAATGATCAATGAAAAACGACGTTTTCTTTTACACAACTAGGCATTAGGTTAACCGAAAAGCTATTGGAAGTCGATGTATTAGGATGTATTCAGAAATAGTCCCCAAAATGTGTTTCCTATTCGCATTTCAGGCGAAAACAACAAAACCCTCCAGGGGCTAATGTGTTAATTATTAAATATTCTTTCACAAGAGAAGAAAGCAGCAGGGCAGCTTCATGAAGACAAAGGACATTGGTTCATCATGGACAATGAGAACGTGTTTAAACTTATAATCTGAACTATCAATGCAAACAAAGTACGCACATACATACTGAGACAAACATGGAGACTGTGGACACTGGTACATGGAAGATAATGACATGTTTACACATATAGTCTGAACAAACAATCCCAATTAGGTACGCATATAACTATTGACAAAAACATGGAGAATATACAATTATACATTATGGATAATGAATACATGTCTACATATAGTCTGAGCTATATGAAAAGAAGATATAAATGCACCTAGCAATTGACAAAAACATGAATGCTGTGGGTAATGACATATCATTGACAATATGAACTCAAAATGAAAATGAAGACAATATGTATGATGCCGTGCATGATCATCTTAGACACTAAGGAGGAATTAGTGCACCGAGTTGTTAAAGTATCGCAATATATATGTGTGATTTAGATACTTAATGTTAGTAGTATATGGGGGCACTATACGGACAATGGAGGTATCATTAAAAACCAGCCTGGGTCAATATACGGACAAGATTTATACTGACAAATGACACACTCTGGGGCACAATACGGACAATGGGAATTTCAAATTAGCACACCCTGGGCCTGTATACGGCCAATAGAAATGGCACAGGTGGCATGACATCATGGTACAGGACAATTGTCAACAGTGTATCAATGTGCAAGTACTGTAACGTCAAGCATTCGTCAAGTACTGTGACATCAAGCATTCTTCGTGTTGGTGAATGTAGTCAAATGTATGGTTTATAACTTATACAGGCAATTTTTTTGTTGAAAAGTATAATCTTTTCGAAGCATGGAAAGTGGCCCTGAAAAGGGCCTTTGTTTTCTTCTTCTAACTTCTCCACTTTTTCCACCAGCTCCTGAAGTTCTCTAAAATTTCATTGCTCTTCTTCTGCTCTTCTTCGAGCATCCAGTCTGGATGACCATAGCTCTAAACTTGACTTGTATCTTCATCCAGTTTTGATTTAATTTCTCAAGTTCTTCATTTCTTTCTTGGTTTTCCTTATCCTCCCTCTCTTTTGCCCAGGTCTCCTTACTTTTCTTGACTCCTTAGTACACAGGATACATGACTGACAAGAACTTTTTAGAATAATCGTTTTCGAAAATGAAGGTTCATGGTGATTTTCCCTTTGGTGAATAGAATATTTTGTCCTAGATCTCTTTTATAGTAATGTTTACAGTGTCGAAATACGACTTACTGATTGGTAAATAGTGAGGATAAACAAATTCACGTTGAACGTGATAGATGTTTGCACCTTCTTGGCCATCAACTGTGGCAGAATCTACTTTGAAAGGAATTACACGCAGTAAAGGTACGGAGATGTGTCTAACGACGCTGTACTCCACCACATCGGAGTACAGAAATAGCAAATTCAGTCCTTGGTTCATTTCTACAGGAAATCGAAAAGTTTTCCCAAATTCCTTGTTATTACCTACGGTTGGTGGTATTCCGTTAATGGTCAAATTTGGGTCTCCACCCAAAATGTCATACAATCCACGACAAAATGTAATGGACAATATTTTTGGCTCTGGGAATTTCATCATAAGACGATTAGATATGGGGCAGTACTCAATCTTGACACATCTTTTGGCTTTCTCCAAGGCTTTTTCAAACATGGCATTGAACCTGTCTGCAATGGTGTTCACCAAATGTTGTTCACTAAAATAACACCCCGCAGGAATTTTTATCATATAAGTCGATGATTGTTGAACATTGATACCTTCTTCTTCACCATCGTTAGAGCTAGGATTACTACCACCACCAAAAACGATCAGTCATGAATAATTGCACTTCTGAGTGTTTTGATTTTCGAGGATGCCTTATATTTGTGTAGGGTGAATCTTTTCAACCAAAGTCACTTCCCAATGAGCTTCGTGTTCCAATTGAATGGCCTCAGGTAATCTGGCCGTATAACAGCACAAAGTGTTCTGAGGAAACACCTCCATGGAACTGTCACTGGGTAAGGTTAAGTAAAATTGGTTGTTCATAATTCCATAGTTCTAGTGTCCGAGGAGTCACTGGATGTCAGAGGAGTGTCTAAAAGAGGACGGTTAGGGTGACTGTTTGAACTGACGTTGGACACCAGACTCGCGTTGTTGTTGTTGTTGTTGTTGTTGTTGTTTTCGTTAGAGGAATATTTTAGGGACGGGTTGGGAAGAAGGTAACCAATGCAACTGCTGAGTAAAATGGTCCACAATTGTTTGTCTCCTTGTTGTAAACTTAGATTGGCAATAGCTGCACCGATGACACAATACACCACAAAGATTTGGCAGAAAAAGACGATTTTAGTTTTAGGCACACGTTCTCCACACCACACCCACAAGGGTTGCTTTTGTAGATCTTGCAGAGAAGGACTGGGGGAAGGAGCGTTCACAGTAGGAACTGAGGCTGTGTTGAAGACCATGATGGTCACTTCTTTTTATAGTCAATGATTTGAGAAGCGTCAATCCAAGAGTCAAAACTTGACGGATATCCTTTCCAATGTACTTTGACTTCTTTGACACGTCGTTTTCCCACCTTTCGTGTTGTTCGATTGAGAATGCTTTGGATGTCGTACACCTCGTTTTCTGTTCTGGTCACGCGTTGTAACTTTGGCAAGTAAAACGTTTCTTTTAACACTTTCCCGTTCATGACTACCAATTTATAGACGGGAGGATAACGACCACGCACTCTTTCAGTGACACGAAACAATTCAGTGGTCCAGTTGGGCAAGTAACCTTTGTCGAAAGTACGTTTGGTTTTGCCAATGCGTACCCAATCTCCTACGGCTAACTGTCTACCTTTCTTGGAACCAGTGATAGACGGAGACGTACCAAACAGACGCTCGGAGACGGTCACTTCGTTGTCGGGAGTCACTTCTTGAGGGGCACGCCCAATGCTCCGATGGTAAGATTGGTTGTACGATTGAACGAGGTGTGGTAAGACGTCGATGTACTTGAGAGTGTGTTGATGCGTAAAATATTTCCACATGCGTTCTTTCAAAGTGCGTTGAAAACGTTCCACGATACTGGCTTTAGTTTCGGGATTCTCGGTGGTAAAAAAATAAATGTCACGTTTCTTCAATTCTTTTTGGAAAGCTTGGCTTAGAAATTCGGTACCTTTGTCGGTTTGCCATCGAAGAGGGTGACGACCACTTTGTTTCCACACCAGTTTCAAGGCTCGCACTAATTCACTGCTCGATTTGGAAGTCAAAGGCACGACCCAAGCAAATTTGGAAAATACGTCGATGACACAAAACACATATTAGTAGCCACTATTGTAGGTGGCCAAATGAGAGACATCGGCCAAATCCGCCTGCCATAGATGATCGATACCTTCCACTTGGGTGCGACTTCTTGAAAAGTTTCGTCGAATGGGTTTGTGTAAGGTATTCTTGTAACCATCTTTGCACTTGAGGTAAACGGACACTTTTCAGTTTTGTTTTGGTAGCACGATACAATTTTTGAACAACTCCGTAGCCAGTTGGATGAGTTGGATCGTAGTAAATGCTAGCTAAGACCTTCTCCATTTTTTCTTTTTCCTTTTTTGATTTTTTAATAAGTGATAAAAATCTTCGCTGATGCATTTTGCTATGGAGCGAGAGGGTTGTTTGGAAACGGTTTTACGTGTTCGATGTGCCACAGGAGTCGAAGTGGAAGGTAGTTTTGGTAATGGTGTTGGAGTTGGTAATGGTGGTAAGGGAATTTCTTTGGTTTTCTTGTCTTTTTTCACTTCTGGTTTCCCTTCTTTCTTTTTTACTTCTGTCGAAGAAGGAGTGGACATCCTCTTTTTAACCCAAGCTTTAAGTTCTTCTCGTTGAGGTGTAGGGGAAGGGGTCAACAAGGACGTTGCAAGTTTACTAGGAAAGGGAGCTGCTGATGGTGTTTGAAAGACATCTCGTACCTCTTCTTCTTCTTCAGGTATGTGTGGGGTTGCTTCTGCTTTAACCGCTGAGGATAGTGGTGATGGACTTTTCATCAAGGCTTTCAAATCTTTCAAAGAAGGTACAGCTGTTTCGTCTAAAGCTTTTTGGTGAAAGAGTTGCAGTCGTTGCAATAATTGACCGTACCGTTGAGATTTTTCCGTTTCGGACAAATCGCTACGATCCATCAACGATTGCAATTCGTGTTGTAACTGGGACATTTCGGTCAGATGAGGATTGGGAGGTAATTGTGGGGTCCGTGGTTCTTGCCAACGATGGTATTTCATCCATCGTTTATAAGGGACTAAAGTCAGTTTTCGTCCTTCCATTAGATTTCAAGAATCACGTCTGGGATCTTTTGACTCCAGTGTTCTCCTTTTATCTTTGTCCTCCCAGGATGGTTCCAAGTGTTCCCATTACTCCTTGCAACAAGGGTTGTGCTATGTTTTCTAGCAAGGGTGCTAACAGGGGTAAAATAGCAATTCCTCCGCGTTGCACCAACATCTTTTTCTTTTGACGAATAGGAATTTTCTTTTGGACCATTTGACGAAGAACGTGTCGATGTTTGGCTAAGAATTTTTTCTGATGTGCAGACAAAGGAATCGTGTCTTTCAAAACATTCAGACAACATTCCCACACGGTATCAATGACGTACTTCGAGGCGGTTTGAATGAGTTTTTTTTCGCATGGATGAAGGAGCTTTAGACAGGACAAACAATATGTCCCAATGTTTGACTAAACGAGGAGGTAGTCCTTTTCTTTTCTTTCCTTTAGGAGTAGAAGAGGAATGGGTTTTGGAGGGTGACATTTTTTGTGAATTGTTTCCAGGGCAGACACCATAATATACACTAACGTCAATCACTTGGGTACATGACCTTTTATCCTTTTTTAGCACAACGAAACTGTCTTGTTTCCTTTAGGAACAGGAGAACGATACATCTTTGGGTACACGACAGCCACTTAACTTCATAGTTCGTCCTTGTTAGCCCTTATCTATATGGCCTTTGTCCCTGATCAATTTTTTGTTGTCTCTCTTTTACAAATTGGTCAAGCTTTCCCAACATGTTGTCAATATTTCTGTAAACAAAAAAAGGACTGAAGAAACCTCCTCTTTGGTGACTTCTTTTTTTCTTGGAACGACTGTGTCATTTCTGTAGATGCTGAACTAAGCGTTTCTTAGGATGACGTGACTGACGTTTTCGTTTCCCTTTTCCTTTTTGCACAGAAGAACGACGATGGTGATGGTGTACACTTCTTGGTGGTGCCATCTTGAGGTGATTAGCAGCACACAAAAAAAAACACTGATGTTAAAATGGACCTCAGATCTTTTTATACTGGAATTCGTCGTCACTGATTGTCTTTACGTCGTATCAACTTGATGACAGGCAACACACGTCGTGGAGGAGTTCGCAAAGGGCTAAATCGAGCCAATTCTTGGTTGGACAAATCCAGTAAACCTTGTAACACACCTGTTCTCTCTTGAACTTTTATTTGGGGGCAGGTACTTTGTGATCAGCAGCCACTGCTGCTAAAGAGAAAGAGGGTATTACTGCTGAAGAAGACATTTTTGGAGACGCTCTCTTGTAGGTTGAAACTGTTTTCGGTGGACTTCTCTTTTTCGTTTTCTGAGGTGGTGACTTGGTTTAGGTACTGTGGCTCTTTTTCGTTTTCTGAGGTGGTGACTTGGTTTTGCTACCGCGGCTCTTTTTCTTTTTCTTCTGGGTACGTTTGGAAGTAACTTGTTTCTTGGGGACAAGTTTGGGTGCATTGGAATCCCATTTTAGGAGGGAAGGAATGATGACACCTCCTAGTGAACCACTATCTCCAGGTTTCAAAATGATTTGCTTTTTGGTTTGAGTGTCAATGCGAGGATCAGCTAGTTGCGTCAAGGCTACTTTGTTTCTGTCAAAAAACGTTCGGTTTGATGTGGAATCTGAATGATGCCTTGCAGTAATTGACGTGCTGTCACCGTAAACCATCGTAAGACTTCTTTGAGACTGGTTTCTAAGACACGAGCACGTGTTTGTGGATTTTTCTCGCGACTAATGCCATACAAGGCACGAATCAATTTAACGGGAAGATGAGACTGAAGGGACGTCATGTTGACAATGTGTGAGACAGAATCCAAGTAACCAAGGTTTTTATACTATTTTTGCTTTGCTGGTCATGGTTAAGTCGACGACGGGGATGAGTACACGACAGGTCCTCCGTCTTGACACCAGTGGTAAAACAGTTGGGTACGAAATCGCAAATAATCGGGGGTAGTGGGTTTCAAATCCACGAGTAAATAGGCGTGTGGAGTTTGAGTGGCATCTTCGTACGCATGAGTTAGCCAAGGTGTTCCTTACTGTTTGGCTAAGACTTGCACTTGCGATTTATCTCTAGGACTTTTAAACAAGACCACGTAATGAGCATTGAGACTGATGGTACGATGGGCTTTACTTTGTTGAAACAAATTTTGAGTAATGTAAATGACACTGGCATTACGATGATGCCCTGTGCGTGTAAACCACAGTTTAATTTCTTCTTCGTCTTCTCCTAACATGTCATCAAAAAAAACCAAATGGGTTTGACTGGGGTCAGACACGATACCGTCGTCTTCGACCGGAATGCCTTCCACAAACACAATGGATTCACCTTGACTTTCTCGTAGAAGGTTGTACGCGGATTGCCACTCTTTGTAACACCACACGATACGTTGAGGTGGACGATCGATCAAATGATGTTTATGTTCGATCAAACGTTTGACAAATTCGGTTTTGCCTGAACCGCTAGGTCCAGCAATGAGCATGTTAAAGGGATGTCGAAGATACAAGGAATCCCAACTAGCACGGTCTAAATGTTCGTCAAATACTTTGAAAGTGGAGGAAGAGGGAGCAGAGATAGTAGAGGTAGCCATAGTAGTGTCAGGAATGTCACCTTTCTTGTAAGAAGAGTTTTTATACTTTTTTCAGGACACGTTTATTGCAAACTTTAAAATGAAATAACAAGAAAGACATAAATGCATAATAGCCAAATGGTTAAGTACATGAATAAAAGACACATCAACACAACTATCGTGGAATATAAACAAATTTCTACTTTACAACATTTTTTGTCATTCAAATGTAGTGTCCTAGGGATAGTGCGTAATGTTCTAAACGTTTGTACATGGTTTGGTACTGTCACACAAAGGTTCTCCTGGAATGGCCTTTCGGAAAGGTCAAGGACTGTCCTGTCCTGAAGAGAATGGTTTTCCTCCGTGACAGACTGTACTTCTTCTTCTGGTATTGTCACTAACAGAGAATGAAAAGTGACTTTTTCCACGGAAAGTTTTAATGTTTTAGGATTACAAATCTCGGGCATAGTTAGCCACTTCTTTAGTCGAAGCCTCAAAACCCACACTTTTCCAGTCACGTACATCTGTCCAGTGAGGGTGTAAGTCACAAGCTACACACACATCCTCATACACCTCTTCGGTACCTAAAAGTTGACGAATCTTGTTTTCCCGTAAAGGTTTAGAGGTATCCAGATGAAAGCGCAAAGCGTTCAGGAGAATGAGTTTCTCGTGAGCATTTAAAGGCATCACTTTCATATTTTTGTTTTTGAAGTGATACGTACTGTTCGTAAAGTGTCCACAAATCATCGGACAGTAAACGAAATCCCAGAAAGCAAGTCACTAAGACACACACGATACTCGTCCCGAATTCAATGGACACAGTTCTCGTAAAAGACAATGGTAATCCTCCACTGTTTGAATATGGTCATGGATCTCTTTCCAAGGAATCTGTTGTATCACCAATGATAACGGTTTTGGAATGGTAAAACGATTTTATAGTCTTTGTGCGACAGCGATAACAAGTAATCTCGTGTTTGTGTGCACTCGTACGTTTGAGTATGTGTTTGCATGTGCATTCATTGGTGTGAATTGTATATAAGTGTGTTTTATGCAAGCTCTTTCATTGATGAGATAGTATAGTGTGCGATTTATGATTCCTCGTTTAGTTGGTGTGATAGTATATTTGTGTGGTTTATGCTTGCTCGTTTCATTGGTGTAAAGGGTATATTTGTGTTTTTCTTCTCATCCGTTGGTGTGGATAGTACATTTGTGTTTTTTCTTCTCATCCGTTGATGTGGATATTATATTTGTGTGTTTTATGCTTGCTCTTTCGTTGGTGTGGATGGTATTTTTTTGTTTTTATGCTTCTAGTTTCGTTGGCGTGGATAGTATATTTTTGTTTTATGCTTCTCGTTTCGTTGATGAGGATATTATTTTTTTGTGTTTATGCTTCTCGTTTCGTTGGTGTAGATTTTATATTTTTGTGCTTTATGCTTCTCGTTTCGTTGGTGTGGATAGTATTTTTTGTTTTTATGCTTCTCGTTTTGTTGGTGTAAATAGTATATTTTTGTTTGTTTTATGCTACTCGTTTCGTTGGTGTGAATAGTATATGGTGTGTTTTATGCTTCTATTTCGTTGATGAGATTGTCTATTTTGGATTTTGTGCTTCTATTTTCGTTGATCAGATGGTATAGGGTGTGTTTTATTCTTCAATTTCCTTGAAGAGATGGTATAGGGTGTGTTTTGTGCTTCTCTTTCGTTGATGAGATGGTATAGGGTGTATTTTGTGCTTCTTCTTTCGTTGATCAGATGGTATATTTTGGGTTTTGTGCTTTTTCTTTCGTCGATGAGATGGTATAGTGTGTGTTTTGTTCTTCTCTTTCGTTAATGAGATGGTATATTTTGGATTTTATGCTTCTTCTTTCGTTCATGAGATGGTATAGGGTGTGTTTTGTGCTTCTTCTTTCGTTGATGAGATGGTATATTTTGGGTTTTGTGCTTCTTTCGTTGATGAGATGGTATAGGGTGTGTTTTGTGCTTCTCTTTCGTTGATGAGATGGTATAGGGTGTATTTTGTGCTTTTTCTTTCGTTGATGAGATGGTATATTTTGGGTTTTGTGCTTCTTCTTTCGTTGATGAGATGGTATATTTTGAGGATTTGTGCTGCTCCTTTCGTTGATAAGATGGTATAGGGTGTGTTTTGTGCTTCTATTTCGTTGATGAGATGGTAGATTTTGGATTTTGTGCTTCTTCTTTCGTTGATGAGATGGTATATTTTGGGAATTAGTGCTGCTCCTTTTGTTGATAAGATGGTATAGGGTGTGTTTTGTTCTTCTCTTTCGTTGATGCGATGGTATATGTTGTGCTTTATGCTGCTCGTTTCGGTGGTGAGGATAGCATGCATTCGCGATAATAAAAACCTTTTAGAGGGTCAGTCCACTGTCTCGAAAAGGCTTATTCTTTCTTGCCTGAAAAGCTTTTTTTAGTTGTTGTATAATTTGTGTTTAACTCACAAAAACATTATTCTCGGTTGCATGTGTCCATTAATGAGACGTTACCTTATCTGTTCCATTCCTATTGTTCCCATACAAACTTCCCGTTAGTGTCCCAGGGTGTGCCATTTAACGCTATAAATCTTGACTCTATAGTACAAAGTAGGGTCAGTTAATGCTAATATTAACGCTATAAAATTTGACGCTCTATTTAAAAAAGTAGGGTCCCATAATGCTAATTACCATAGATGTAATATTATCGCTTAGTCTTATTTTTATTTACAATTTTTCAGTTTACTCGAAGGTCGCTATGAGTCTAGATAATTTCAGTACTACTTTAAGTCTTGGTAACATTTTAAAAAATTATCTATGGATTATTTTCAGTCTCCGCTAAAGCCAGGTGCAATTTCAGAATTTAGTGCTACACTTCGTCTTTAACTATTTCTAACAACCAATCCATCTGACTAATTACCAGTTGCCATTCAACTCTGCTATGTTTTCTCAAATATAGAAGAATATTTTAAGTCAAGGTAATCTGAATACAATCTTCCAGAGTTTTTCTCAGTCTCTACTATGGTTTGGGAGATTTTGGTAATCTTAGTTCTACTTTTAGACTAAGCAAATAAAACAGGGTTCCTGCAGACTTAACAAAACCAAATTCATGACTTTTCCAAACCTTTTCCAGGGCCATTTCATAAAACTCAAGGACCGCGCTATCTTGCATTGTCAAGTAAATGAACATAAAGAATATCTTTCAATTTAAAATAAGAAATAAGTTTACAACAAATATATTTAATATATACTTTTTAAATTTACATGGGCTAGCACACTTTGACTTTGTGTAGTAATTCATGTCATAATCCAATGATCAATGTAATTTGTATTGAAAAGAAAAAAGGAAACAATTCTTAGTAGTCCTTGTATGTGTTCCTACTTACAATATTAACAAAACACATTACTTTCCAGTTGCTTTCTTTTATTTAGTGAACTACACCTGAAATCATGTGATACTTCCATTAGGAGAACTTACTCTTATTATATGAATTGAAACCATTTATCGATTGGAATTTTATCATTTTATTTAATCGGTTCTCGGTGCTCTATAAAATTTAAAGTAATCAATTTCTTTAACTCCATTGTCACAAATTCCATGACTTTTCCAAAACTTTTCAAGGTTTTGACAAATTCCATAACTTTTCAAGGTGCTTGAAATTTATTTTTTAAAGTCCAAAAAATTTTTTCCAGGATTCCATGACCTGCAGGAACCCTGATATAACTTAATCTACTGCGATAAGTTCAGTCTATGTCATATTCTGGAACAATTTCGTATGTTTAGCGTTACGTTTAGTCTCAGTCACTTGAATATTAATGTTCCAGATTTTCTTAATTTTCACTGTAGTATTGAACAATGTCGTAATTTTAGTATTAATTTTAGTCTAAACCAATGTAAATTAATGTTCAGGGACATGTTTAGTCTCGGTTAAGTTCTGGGACAATTTCGTCATTTTAGAGTTACTTTTAGTCACATCCATTTCGGTGTTAGTCGTTTCCTTGATTAAAACTATTTATAGCATCATTATAAATATGCAAATTTATGACCACCATCAACAGATTTCAAGTCTATGTAATGCTTTATATATAACTCTAGGTTTTATAGTAATATATGTCGGTCTCTATGTCTCTATTTTATAAGTCCCTCCCTAGAGTCGTAGTGCTAGCTGCGCGTATTTAGGACAACTAGGTCAGCTCCTTGCTACACTGTTACCAAGTGTTCAGTACCGTGATGTCATGCTACCTGGGACCATTTCTCTTGACGCTATACAGTCCCAGGGTGTGCTAATACAAAATTTCCCATGACGCTATAAAGGCACGGCAGTTCCATTTGACGCCAAAAATCTTGACGCTATAGTTTCCCACGCTGGTTTTTAATGATAACTCCCATTGACGCTATAGTATCCCCCTTCACTACTCATGATTCGCGTTCTATGATTTCACTTTGGTGTTTAAGGTTTTATGTACAGAGAGCTAATATCAGCTGCAGGGAAAATATGTCCCACGTGATTAGTAGCCAAACCTCAACACTTTCCTAATAACGACAGGATAAGAGGATTTAAGAATCGACCGTTCGTGTTGGCTTGTTCCTCTGTACATATGTGGCAGAGAGAGAGAGAGAGAGAGAGCGTTTTTAGCTTGTTTAAACAAGCACACATGTGTTTAAGTGAGAATACAATGACCAACCCTTGTTGCATTAACAAATTTGCCATCGATTATTTTGAAATTATTTATACAGTGTCCTGTTAAGATAATATAAATAATCCCACCGGACGAATAGTCAAAACTAAGCATTTTTTAAATATGTTTGTGTGTGGCGCTAATGGCGGATTGTGTGGAGGATAGAGAGAATTTAAAGACTGAACAACGTTGGTTGCTATTGTTCTCTGATATATTTGTTAGGACACAGATTGCGAAAGAGAGCAAGAGATAACGTTTATGTGTCTGAGATTTCAAATTTGCTCGTATGTGTTTTGTGTGTAGGATGTGTGTGCATTTAAGAGGTTTATATATTAAATTAAAAAGGGAGATTGGAGCAATAATATTGAATTCTTTCAATACAAAATATCCCATGATTAATTAAGTAAATCTTTATATGTTGTTTTCTTAATATGCGCATGTATGAGAGCAATACCACTTAGATAAACGGAAAGAAAGATTTAACAAGACAGCAAAGCTGGGGATATATATTTATTTTCAAATTCCCTGATTTTCTGTTGATTTATATTTGACAAAGATGGAAAATAAGCATAAAGACCTAACTATTTCACTATGAGTATCATGTAAGTGTTCAATTTCGATAGACATTTCTAGTTCCCACACACATACACACACATACACACACATACACACTCATACACACACATACACACATACACACACATACACACTCATACACACACATACACACTTATACGCACTCATAGATAGACATCATAACCAAAATATGCAAGAAAGTGTAATAACACTATAATTTTATTTTGACTCACTACAGCAAGTACTATATAGGAGCAATGAAATACTACATCATGTGGCCACATGATCAGTCTTCGTAATTATAACAGTAGAATGAAAGTGTTCAATTTCGATAGACATTTCTAGTTCCCACACACATACAAACTCATACACACACATACACACACACACATGCACACTCATAAAAATACTAAAAACTCATGCGTAATTACCGGCTTTATAATATAAACCATTTTACATTTCTCTTATGTATATATGCATTTGATCAAATAATTTTCTGAATCTCGTATTACAGTATTTTGAAATATATTAAACTGTAGTATAACTTAAGGGTAGCATCTATTGCAATTTAGAAACCAAAGTGATAAATAAACCAAAGTGATGAATAATTTTTTAATTAATTCGTTGCAATTATGCCACCGACATTAACCAAAACTTTGCATAAATCCCGTACAAATAATAAGTCATATGACTGCCTAAATATATTTTACACTTGTTATTATATGTTCATTGTACGGGTTAGTATCTTAAATATGACGTAACAGACGATGTCACTTTGAACAAGTAGAAAGAAGATTCACATTTAAGTATGAAAGAAATCACACACTGCATTAAAGGAAGATACTGAAATACGTGAAATCATCTCATATGTTTGCTTGTTCTTATTTTCATGTGAAAAATACATGTGAACTAACGGTTAAATTGAAATAGTAGGCCTGAAAATGTCGCAAGCAACTCGTACTCTAAATATAGCAACTCAAGATATATTACCCAAAGTGTACACTGAATCATAAAGAAATGTTGTATGTGCTGGTTCTTTAATTTTTCTTCATGTTCTGAGTAGATATCTGAATGAACAGGCACAAACAAAGTAGGTCTGATGGACCTTGGCATTCATTATTTGTATATTATGCATGTAATATTTAACCAATTAAAACATACCTGATGAAAAACTTTGAACTCTCACACATTAAAACAAAAGCAAGTAATCGAAAACAAATATATGCATGAGCAAAATATAATATGTACACCACACAAACTATGAACTTCAGCTTAAAAGACTCTAAACTACTTGCTAAATGCCTCATTTTCACAATGTTTCATCTTTTTGCAATTGGTAGAGAAACAAAATTTTGAATAAGCATATGTCAGAAAACAAATTGTTATTAGCTCTGGAAATTATCATCTAATTTCATTTCCGGTGAAGAATCTAAAATACCCATCATTAATTTTGGATTTCAGCATATTCTCTAGTAATATAAATTTTCTACAACGTCAAATAAGACCTTATTCTCCATCTGAATGTAATAAAATACAGGTGTATGCATTAATAGGTGTGGAGATACTCCACAAAGCTGAAATAGAAAATTAGGAACTGTCTAGTTCACTTTGCTTAAAAAGACTCGTTCTGGATAAACAACTCAGAACAAAATAGCTGTTTGTGTCAAAATAGTGTTTTCCGCTATTCATTTTTGAGTGTCATTTGCTTTCGGCTTGTGTGTTTATTTTGTTTCCAGTATCGAAAGAAACGTTGTTTCATAGCTTTGTGGGTATCTACAAGAGGAAAATTGAACTTCAGTATACACTTCTTGAGCTAAATATTTGTCAGAAAAGCTGCGACGTCTTCATCTGTCCAAGAGTCTTCAACACCATCGTGTGGTATCTTTTCCAGTAACTCCGCTTTCTTTTTAATGCCCTCTAGCATTTGTATTCGAGCTTCCCAGCCAGTTATTGCATCTCTTTGTTCGCTCTCTATCAAAAGTTTAACATAGTTGACCTCGTTTAGTGGGTTTGGTTTCAGAGCGCCTTGCTCTAATTTATTGACGCTTTCTCTGACCTTTTTCATCATCCACATAACGTTTCGCCCTAATAATTTAAAAGCCGATTTAATTTTTTCCACCACAGTTGTTTGCTTCTTTTCCTCAGTAACAGCATAATCATATTTCGTCTTCAAAGCATTGTAGGTCCTCTGTTCTTGTTTGACGTAGGTTTCATAATAGAAGTCGTTGTTTCTATGCTGTATCCAATTACAATGCCCTGTGCATACAGTACAATTGCCGTCTGCCCCCATGGCACTACATTTTGCTTTATCGCTATCATCGGCGTAAATGCAATTAGGATGACACGTAAAATTGCAGACAAAGCAATTTGTGACATACTGTCCAGGTTTTGTATGAATCTTTCGCTGGTGAATTTCATCGACAACATATGTAAAGTTCTTGTTGGCGGCAATGTCTCTCTTGTGCTTCTCCAGTACCTCACTTTCCTTTTTCATTGTATTCAATTTGTGCAGGCCGTCTCGAATTTGAGGCTGCAAGCCTTCCATCGTAATTTCAATTTGCTTCCTTGCCTGTAGAACCTCTGATGTTAGCTTGAGACTTTTTTGTTGTACTTTGCTTAATTCATCAAAAAAATTTTCAAAACTTGCTAAACCTAATTTCCAGAACATTTGGGCAAATTGCTTTGAAGAATCCGTGCACTCAAACAAGGCAGAGTTGTTAAAATTAAAAGTCTGCTTAAACGGAACATTCGCTTCCATTAAGGCTGCAAGAACTGGTGGTTCTTTGCCATCTGCAAATGTGATCAGGACAAATATGTTGTCTTTTATGTCTTTACCAAATAAAGATAGGATAGCGTCAAATATATACTTCTGAGTATGTGTCAATCTTGCCAGGGGTGCTTGTGTAACAAAGCAAACTGCATCTATGGTGTCTATACCTCGATCTCCAGGTGCCATGAAGAAATCACGAATTTGATCCACAATCTTCTTGTCCTGTTCGATTCCTCGAGTGTCACCAAACCCTGGTGTGTCAACGATATTCAAATTGTAACTGAGCCGACTTCCATGTTTATAGTTAACTTCGTAGCATGTGATCCAACTTGTTTGTGACTTGGCCTACAAAAACGATATGATATTCTGTCACTTATTGTAGTACAAAAGTCAAAAATGACCCGAGTGTCATTTTATTTTGTCACTATATTTTGAGGACAATGAACTTCGTCAATATTCCTGAGTACACACATTAACTGAGAATAAGTGAAATATAATCTAACTATGTTTTAATTAATTTCTAAAATATCTCAATTTCAATATAATGCTTTTCGTCAATGTTTTATAAAAAAGGAAGATGTAAACATAGAAGTAGTAGACTCAAACGCAAGTTTAACGTTATCTTTAATTCGTTGAGTAATATCATCATTGTGTATGCTTCGTATACATTGGAACCCTTAAAACTAAACACATAAAAGCCGTGGAGTGTTTTTGCTCTGAGCAATTTTTTCAAGTATTTTTGTTTATAAAACAGTAGTTCGATAATTTATTACTTGGATGCTAATACAGCCAGACCAATCTTAACAACAGAGGCAATAGGGTGTTGACAAGAAGCGTTTTAAAGCACAAAAACCAAACTTTTGGGACTTTCATCCACTTAATTTCAATAAAATCCTTTTAAAATATATAATATCATTGTTTGCGAAATTGACTTGAAAGAAAGCATTTAATGTTTGCAGTCTTTAAATTAAAGTCTTTACAATGTATCTTAACCACAACTTAGTGTCATTGAGGCATTAGCTTTACTTAGTGTTCTTAATGAATTAAATGCCACATACAATGTTTCTTAAATGTTTATAGTACTATAAAATCTTAATTACGAGATGTGTTTTATATTTAATACGTATTACGAAGGACAATTTACTTCGTTTTATCATAATGGTATTCTTAGCTCATTATAAACACTCAAATTTCATTTTAACCAAACGAAACTGATGTTAATTAAATATTGGCACTTTGCAAATACCTTATTATCCCGTCATGTGTTACCTTACACCCAAGTGAATCACTAGATACATAATTAGAGATATAGCTGTACTTGCCTGCTGGTATATATTTGCTTTCTCGATTTCAGTAGGATCAATCTTAGTAAATCTAAAGTTGTCCTGCGATGTCTTACCTTATGCCACAGAAAGACTCTAGGCACCTAACTGTATCCATTTCTTTACTTACCTGCTGGTGTATCTTTGTCTTCTCGTCTTCAGTCAAGTCAATCATGGTAAATCTAAAGTCGTCTTCCCAGGCTACATCGACTATGTAGTTGATCATGCCATCAATCAATGTACTTTTTCCTGCGCCAGTAGCTCCAACAACCATAATGGTCTTCGTTGGGTGAAGTTGATTTCTTTCACCTAGAAAACGTTGAATTAAATCATATTTGTATACAGATGGCATTGTAGTGCAATGTTTACATCAGAGTTTTATTCGCAAGCATTTGTTAAGTCCCTTTCTTTTTCATATAATTTCTAGTTTTTACTTTTTTTCTTACTTTTTTGAAATATGTGAAACAACCAATAAAGAGGAAGCAGGAAAGAGAAAATATATTTTGTCGTTTTTTTAAGTTATCGAAAACTGAAAACAGCAATATGCGGTAAAAGAGAGATTGGTTAGATATGCAGATATACGTAGATCTTGCCGATAACTCCAAACCCTTGTTTAATGGTTGGTATTCTCGCTGTAGTCTATACTTACACAGCAATGAATAGGCAAAACAAAGAACATTGTTAAAGTAGGTGTATAGATATCTAGTCAGACTGTGCTGCATCAACAAATATAAATATGGAAAGGATATTAACGATAGTACTCTGTATGTACCTCAATAAATTTGAGATTAAAGTAAGACTACCTACCAAATATTCCTTTTCTTGTCATAGCTATCTTGTTCGTCGTTTCTTCGGAAAATGTAAGTGGTATTTTGTATCTCTGTGGATTTGCCGAGCTTACTTTTGTAGCCTTTTCCATCAGCTTTGCGGCTAGCGATATCTGTGTTGTAACAGTATCGCTGACTTCACTAAATGGTCCTTCATTACCGTCTGAAAAAACGGCCCTGACTTTGAATTCGTAATTATTTTTGCTCTTCAAATCCTTCAAATCTAGCGACTCTGTTTGATCTTTTGTGTTAACACTTAACCATTGAACTTCCCCACATGATCTGTATTTGACTTCATAATAACATACTTTATCGAATTCGTCTGGCTTTTCCCACAACAAACATGCAGAAGTCGCTGTTGTTTGCAGAGATACGACTTTTCCGGGTTCCTGAGGATTTCTCGTAAATTGTATATCGTCGCTTTTTTCACTAAAGGTGCTCTCTTCACCATTTTTAGTTGTCCATTTTACTTTGAATTGGTAAGTGTCATTCTTTTCAAAGTTTGTAATTGGAATTGCTATTGATGTAGAATTATCATTGGTGCTCTTTAGCCCTGACCATCCTTTTTCTTCCTTTTTCCTCCACTGTATTTCGAAAAAGTCTACAGCTTGAAGATCGGACGGCGAGACATCCCAGCAGATGACTAATTCTGTATTGTTTCTTCTAGCTTCTTTTGGTTTATCTGGTTTCTTGGCAATTGCAATAATTACATCCTCACTCATTTCGCTGAACGTACTTTCCAAACCATCTTTTCTTATCCACCTTACTTTGAACTGATATACAGTGTTCCCTTCAAATTCTGTGATTGGAATTTTTGTTGATGTAGAATTATCGTCAGTATTTCTCCGTCCTGGCCATCCTTTATCCCCATGTTTCTTCCATTGTATTTCGAAGAAGTCTACAACCGGGAGAGAGTATAATGTGACATCCCAGCTTATTAAGAGATATTTATTTTCAATGGTGACACATTTAGGTTGTCCAGGTTTCTGAGACATTCTGAATATAATATCATCACTTACATCACTGAACTCACCGTCTGCGCCTTCTTTTGTTGTCCATCGTACTTTGAAATGATAAGCAGTATTTGTGTCAAATTCTATGGCTGGAATTGTGATCGATGTAGAATTATCATTAGTGTGCTTCCGCCCTGCCCATCTTGTTTCATCTTTTTTCCTCCACTGTATTTCGAAAGAATCTACAGCCTGGAGGTCTAATAATGAGACATCCCAGCTTATGACGAGATATTGATCGTTAATGAAAACTCCTTTAGGTTGTCCAGGTTTCTGAGACATTTTAATCATAATATCATCACTTATATCACTGAACTCACTTTCTTCACCTTCTGTTGTTATCCATCGTACTCTGAATTGGTAGGCTGTGTTCTTCTCCAATTTGCTGACTGAAATTATGATTGATGTGGATTTGTCACTGGTGCATATCCGTCCTGACCATCTTTTTTCTTCTTTTTTCTTCCATTGTATTTCAAAGCTATCTACAACTTGAAGATCCGATGACGGAACATCCCAGCTTAATAAAAGATCTCTATCATTACTAATAACTCCTTTAGGCTTTTGTACTTTTGGGAATATCTTGATGATAATATCATCACTTACATCACTGAACGGACTTTCTTTACCTTTCTGTGTTGTCCATCGTACTTTGAATTGATAGGCAGTATTCTTCTCTAATTCTTTGATCGGAATTGTGATTTTTGTAGAGTTATCGTCGGTGCGTTGCCGTCCTGACCATCTTTTTTCTTCAGATTTCTTCCATTGTATTTCAAAGAAGTCTACAACTTGAAGATCAGTTGAGGAGACATCCCAACTTATTAATAGATCTGTTTCGTTACTGGTGACTCTTTCCGGTTTCTCGGGTTTCTGTGACGTTTTGGTAATAATATCATCACTTATTTCGCTAAACTGGCTTTCTGTTCCTTCTTTCGTGATCCATCGTACTTTGAATTGATAGGCCGTGTTTATTTCCAAATCTGTAAACGGAACTGTAATATTTGTTGAGTTGTCCTCGGTACATTTCCGTCCTGACCATCTTTTTTCCTCAGTTTTTTTCCATTGTATTTCGAAGACGTCAACATTCTGGAGATCGTGAGAAGAAATGTTCCAGCTAATTAATAGATCTTTATGGTTACTTGTTACCCCAATAGGTTTTTCAGGTTTCTGCCACGATCTGATAATAATATCATCGCTTATGTCACTAAACAGACTTTCTTCACCATCTTTTGTAATCCATCGTACTTTGAATTGATAGACTGTGTTCATTTCCAAACATGTGATTGGAATTATAATATTTGTAGAATTGTCATCGGTGAATTTCCGTCCTGACCATCTTTTCTCCTCAGTTGTCTTCCATTGTATTTCAAAGACGTCGACTGCCTGGAGATCGGGTGACGGAACTTCCCATTTAATTAATAGATCTTTATAGTTACTTGTAGAACCTATCGGTTTTTCAGGTTTCTGCGAAGTCTTGATAATAATATCATCACTTATGTCACTAAAAGGACTTTCGACACCATCTGTTGTAACCGATCGTACTTTGAATTGATAAGCTGTGTTCGTGTTTAGTTCTGTAATTGGAATTATCATTTGTGTAGAATTATCATCGGTACAATTTCGTCCTGACCATCTTTTCTCTTCAATTTTCTTCCATTGTATCTCGAAAAATTCTATAGCTTGAAGAGTGCAAGACGAGACATCCCAGCTTAGCATTAGACCTTTATTATGATGTGTCACTCCTTTCGGTTTTGTGGGTATCTTCATAGACTCTGCCATTATACTGCTGTTTTCAGGATCCTCCATAGCTGCAAACATACATTTTCCTTCATAGTCTATTACTGAATTATTTATAGCGCTGTCGTTTGCTGGATTTTCAATATTAGGGTCCAATAGTTCCATTTTATATACAAATAAAGGTATGCGGAGCCTCCACTCGATTTAGTAATATAGCATCAATTTAACTTGACATTATCTGCCATTGACACAATTTTGACCAGATAAATTCTGTTGAAGCACCATACGATGATTTTTTTCATATCCACTGACTAGGGTTGATGCATGGACTCTTTTTGTCTGAAGAATATAATTAAAACAGTACTTTCATCATTGATGTCAAGCACATCTATATAAAATCGACATAAACAAATATATTTGATTTTTTATTATCTAATAAGGAAAAAGAGGCAAAAAGTATGCGCAAAGTGTATTCACAGAAATACAACAATTTATTCGACTTTAAAGTTGTGTATCATTATACTCAAATACAGAAACTATTTCTTGCTACAATATGGGCAAAGAAAATACGAATCTTTAATGAACAGTACACTGTAATGCATCATTTATTGTTGTTTGAAAGCTAAATTTTAATAGTGTGTACTCATTATTGAGGCTTTGTAACTTCATGAGTTATGTAAATATAAAGTTCTTATAAGCAGTCTAAATGTTTGTTACAAACCTTAGATAAACTTGTTTAGTGATAAAACCAAACATATGCCCTAATTACTTAAATGCGTAACTGATAAATTACCCTAGCATATATGAATAAGCTTCGACCTTCCCCAATCAAAATGTTACTTAAATGCACAATCTCAACGGAGTTGGTATTGTGATTTCCGTTGTTCCCTTTATCATTGCTTTTTAATACCACAATTGTAACCCTTTTCCTTCTCAGTTTTATTTTGCAATATTTCAAAGAGTAATTAAGTTGGTAGACGAAGATCTGTAATTAGACTCTCTTGATATAATTATTAATTTTTACTGGAAGAAAATAGAGAATGTACTGTTTGAATTTCGTACTATGATCCACATTTAGATAAAGTTACCTACTATGTATGCATATATGTTTAGTGATGTGCTGCACCGAGTACAGCGAGACAGGCAGATTCATATATGTTGGGAAAAGCAAGGATCAAAGCAGTTTAGTCGATAGTAACTGACCAATCGTCACTTATCTATCATGCTGCTGATATTAAGGAATCAGCGAGCGTAAATTAGAAACACCTCCAGGCATTGCTTTCGTCCACCATTTTCCTCTGACAAACTGCTTGTGGTAAATAATAAATTAATTATGATAAGTATTTGCAAATTTTGCAATAATTTGTTGATTTTTCCATTGATAAGGGTGAAAACAAAACAGTTTGAACCTTGTAATTTTGACACTCGATAGGCAGATTGTCTAAATGGAGGAATCGGATGTATTCCCTTCCCGAAACAATGGCAAAACTTCGATGGGTAAAGACCATTTTAGTGGTCGCATATACGATCAGCTGAACAATTTATGGCAATTACAACATGTTTTTTGCATGAATGTATGTGGAAAGTATGTCCCGTCGATATCTTGAAGAAAAAAAAGAAATTTAAATTTAAAAACTATATGTAAAAGTAAACGTTTCTAGAATGTCGGTGGAAAAACCCTTAACTTGCTGGTTTTGATGTATATTATTTTTCTTATATAGGAAGGACTGAACCCCCGACTGTACTGTTTTAAAGTTTAAAAATGTACATTTTAATATTTGATTTTCCCAAAAATAATAATTTATCGTCTCGATCTTTCAGACAATTGAATGACTATTTACTTTCTCATTGAAATGAAGAAGAGGTGGAGGATACAAAAATGTAATAAAAATACAAAAACGATGATTTCAGATAATTATCGTTCCATATATTAAGCATGTATTACATGTCTACATTGACAGACATTGATCAAAATTCCGTCTGACGAACATAGTAGAACTTTAAAATTATTATATACAGCAGTATACTTCTAAACAATAATTATTTACGATTTTGTTATTAATTTTTAATTCTTTTACTTAGAAACTTAGAAGGCAGCATTAACATCAGCAAGATAAAATTAATAAGGATAATGATTATATACTAAATACATTAAAATCTTTTGTAGCGAATTTGCCTTTACATGAATAAGTTCTCGAGCAGCTTTGAAATTGAATTTAATTCTTTAATGAAACAAAATACTTAGATTATTACTACACGAACTTGAACTACAAATATAAATGTTATCTACAGTAGCATAATTTATGCAACATTGTAATTTTACATTTTGTAAGAATAATACAAATCATTTTTAATAAATATATCACTACTACATGTTTTCCAGAGGTTAACAGATGGTCATGTCACGTGATTTGGTAGGCTGCACGATCTATCATCTCGCGTAAGGTCAATTATTATACAAGATGGCGGACCTAATTTGTACACCGAGCATAGTATTAAGATCGTAATTTCAGAAACATATTCAGTACGGTACTTTATCAAACAATTAAGTTGCTCTAAGTTTAATTAACATCGTAAAATTGTCTTTATTAAATGTAGTTTTAACAATACAATATAATGAAACGAGCACATATAGTTTTGGAAGAGTAATCTCTAAGGTAGAAAACTACACCGCCAATTAGTATCAATTCTTGAAGGAATAGTAATCTTTATTTAAGTGTTCACTTGAGTTTGCGCGATTTTCATGTGTACAGGGACGTACAGAGCGATCATGGACCCTGGGGTAAGAAACACCAGAGCCTCTCCTAGTTTGTGTTCAAAGCAAAATTTTTCTTTCATAAAATTAAAAGTGTTACTCCAGTTGCCCACCCACCCACTCCCGCCTGGTTGGCCCTATATATGTAATTGAGTTTATGGTGGGTGGATGTGGGCGTGCATGCGTGTGTGCGTGCGTACGTGCGTGTGTGTGAAAGAGAAAGAGAAAGTTACCCGTCATTGCATAGTATAATTTTGTCTTGTTCCAATTTGCGGCATACTATAGGCATTTGCGTAGATGACGTAGATAAGCTAATTATATGCTTGAAATATATACATCATACACGTATCTTTCGTGATAAAAAAGACGGTTGCAACCTAATATGACCATATTCGGAAAGAATATGTTCCGGCCGATTTTACTGTTTGTAAGTTTATGTGACTATATTTGGAAATGATCAACATCCATAGGCGGGTTTTACATTTTGCTGGTTCATATGACCATATTGGAACAGTCACCTTACACAAGTGGGTTTTTACGCTTGAAACTGTATCTATTTGTTTATAGGTAAATAAAAAGGACTGAACTATCTGACAAGTGCTCTTCTTAAATCACATGATTTTAATTAGATAAAATTTGAATCTACTAAGTTCTAATAATCCCCTTTGGTTTATATAAATAAGATAACTGGGCATCAAAATGTCAATAACAAGTCCGAAGTGCTTCAAACACGTACCTCCTACCACTACCATATGCAAGCAGATTAAATCACATTCAACGTATCTGAGTCATTCATTCAATAATTGAATTCCTCCTGAGTTCTACTTTCGGTTTCGAGTAAAATCCAATGTGTAATCGCTGAATAAACGCATTCGAATAGTTATTTTTATATTGCCAGCCCATTTAAACAAGATGAGTTTCCAGTCAACTTAATGACAAGTTTAAACTTGATTTCTTTTACAAAATTCCATCAAGCTTAACCGTCGATCAATTAATCAACCCGTCCAATTATCAATCCCACATAAACACACTATACCTCTGCTTCGTATTTTTCTGCTGATCACCATCAAATCATACATACATACATACATACATACATACATACATACATACATACATACATACATACATACATACATACATACATACATACATACATACATACATACATACATACATACATACATACATACATACATACATATCATCGGGGGAAAAATAATTATTGCAGTGTTCTGCTTTTGTTAATTTTGTTATATGCATTATATCTATATCTGTCTATATATATATATATATATATATATATATATATATATATATATATATATATATATATATATATATATATATATATATATATATATATATCTGTCTATATATATATCTATATATATATATATATATATATATATATATATATATATATATCGTGTCTTATTCTTTCTTTAAGAATTATTGCCCAATCTGTAAAACACTTTTTACTTATAGTATTATGCAACAGAGTCCTGATGTGCAGTATGGGTGAAATTATGCTCATTATTTGTATGTGTCATTGCTTAACAGGCTGGAGGCAACACCTCCAGATTTGATGCCGTGTTTCATGATGTATGTATTTGTCGACAATATTCGTCTACATTAGTGATTTCATCGTGGATTGGATGCTCTGTTGGAATGTACTTTTCATTCACTTCTTTTGGAAAAGAGACCTATTAGACTTATTTTCTTTCGTTTTTCCACACTAATACTACAATCCTCTTTTGTTGTGAACATGACTTCGTCTCGTTAAACTCGCCAGTCGACCCGTTTATGCTGTGATGGACCCTCATCAACTGCATTAACTAACAACCCCTTGAACCTCCATACTACATTATGCACTGGACCTAACGACCTTCGACTACATTCATCTTTACGTAAATTTAAACGGCAGAGAGAACAAAAGTTATGTATCAAAGCTGGCCGGCGTAGAACATGAAAAACGGTTCCAGTTATCTCCTTTTCATCCTTTCCTGCATAGCAATTTGAAAACACGATCGTTAATTAAGACAACTTAATTCAAATTCCTCTTAAATTGGCAACCTTGAAGTCTGATGAACCAATGCAAATTGCATATTTCAACACCCAATCAGTATGACCACCAGAAAGACGAATAAAAATAGGTAGCTTTATAAAGAGTCAGAAAACTGATACATTTTTCCTAAAGGAAACATATCACACACATATCAGCCGATGAGCCAGAGTGTATGGATCTAACACCCTCCAGTTACTAAATCAAGTTGTTCCTACCCCACTCCATAATTTACCGTCTTAATTACACTTCAACTTTTAATTTCGAACACACATCGTTTGACCTTGTAGAAACCTCATTCACAATGGAACAAAGGTTCAGTCCATTTTCTGTCTCTACTGCTCTCTTCCTAGTCGATAAATGACTGAATCACTCTTTTAACAACACTTTCCTAACCTCCATGGGAATAGAAATTTATAGGTGGCAACTTGATTATTATCATTATAGATTTCAACTTTGTCCTGGATATCCATACACATCCAACTTCCTAGATTATTTTCACATTTTCAGCCTCAAACAATCAGTTAGCCAATCTAACCATAAACATTGTCACATTTTTAGACTGGATTTCTCATAGACCTTATGATAATATTCTACAGTATTCATTAGTGTCCCATGAACTCTCATCAGATCACTTCTGCGTCCTAAGTCATCTCAACGTATCAGTCCCTAACCCTCGATCTCTGTTACTTCAAGAAACTTCCATATTAAACATAGAACCCAACTAATGCATGACATCCAAGTAAACCTAGCAACTTCGTTACGTTCTACAGCAGTAAAACTTGATGAATGTTTGCTGTTATTGCTGACAAACGTGACCCAGCAATCAAGGGCAGAGTATCAAATTTTTTCAAGGAATAGCAGTATTTGAAACCGGTTGCGCACTGCTAAAAGACAATCAGCCTCACTGTTCACAATCAGATTCATAAAGCTGCTTAGAAGAATGTTGCAAACATAGTTAATTTAGCAAACTCAACCTACTAAGGTACTAAGATCACTGTAAGTTACAGCTACAAAGAGGAATTCTAGATTATGAGCAAACTAAGATCAAGCAATAAACTTACAGCACTTCCAATGACCTTCTCTCAGGTTGACCTTCCTAACCTGTTTGCAAATTTCTTTGTGACAAAGTTCAATTCATCAGAGATAATCTTGACAACACTATTTCAACTGACTAGTCACAATACAGTTGTGATATAGAACATAGACTTCAACATCATTTCAATATGTCTCTATGGATTTGGTACACGAGTTTTTGATGAAGAGTGCCCCAAAGTCATGTGAACTCAGATATCACTGCTGCTTGAGTACTTCAATTCAATATTGCCTTCACTTACCAATGTAATCAATATGTCTCCCTCATCTGGGGAATTCCCATCATTTTTAAAACTGATATCTCAAAGCCTGTGATAAAGAAACCGACACGATTGAAACTATTTAAATTACTACAACTCTCATTCATTTCAAAAATCTTATAAATGGTTCTTCTATCCCAGCCTGGTTATCATCTGAATTCAAATAGTCTATTTAGCGATGTGCAGTCTGCATTTCGCCTCCATTATTGTACTGAAACTGTCGTTCCGAGAGTCCAACTTAGCCAACAAAACATAAATTGTGTCCGTCAATGGAAAACATTCCAGCTCAGTTGATCTAAGATTTGGTGTTCTACAAGACTCTGTTCTCGCCCCCGTTTTCTTCATTATATATGGTCAGGCGCTCTCAATTGTCATAAATCAATATCCGGTGTTTCACCCATTGTACTCTGACGACAATCAAATACACAACTCTAGCGGCCCAACTAAAGTTGAGGCTACGATCCAAGGCGTAGACAGGTGCATATCCGATGGGAATCATGGAAGATCTGTAACAAGCAGCAGATGAATGATGATAAAACTGATACCATCCTGATCACAACTCAACGACTTTTTCATTCACATCCTTTACCTCAGGTAACATGTATCAGCAATGCCAATATTAAATTCATACATCTAGTATGAAGCCTAAGTGTTATTCTCCACAATAAGCTCTCATTACACCAACACGTAATGAACATATACAAGTCTGCATTTCTTAACTTAGACGCCTCGGCTCCTTTCGCAGTTTTATTTCGGTTGATGTCACTAAAACATTTATATGTTCTTTAAAACTTTCAAGAAAGGACATAAGTAATTCACTTCAATCGTGATGGACTTGGTATCTTCTACAGGAACTTCGACACATTCAAAACACGGATGATGGGATCATCCTTGGAGTACGAAAAACTGAGTTCAGAAGAATGATTGGAATGGAGCCAGTCAAAGAAATGTAAGACAGTGAATAGATTCTTGTATTTGATTCTGGATAGAAGTGGTAGGCAGTGACGGTTACAGAGCAGAGGTAAGTGTGATCAGTGTTTTGCACTATAATGATGATTGCTGCAGTGTCTTGGACTTTTCTAAGTTTCTATAGAAGATAATATGACGAACCCAATAGAAGTGAATTACAACAGTCAAGTCTTGAAAGTACTAAGCGTTACGTAATTGTTTTAGTCGCATCATCAGCCGAAACAAAACTGAAAATGGAGCTGATGTGTCACAGCTCCAGACATGCAACGTTACATATGTTTATTACGTGTTGATGTTATGAGAGCGTACAGTCGAGAGTGACACCTAGTTCCGTAATGACTGTATGAATTTAATGTTGGTATTACTGATACTAGTTATTTTGAGGTAAAGGATGTGAATGCGAAAGTCTTTGAGAGCGTGTGTATGTGTGTGTGTGTGTGTGTATATGTGTATGTGTGTGTGTGATTTGGATTTTTCACATAGCTTTAACAAATAAGCAGTCATATAGCTACGTTATCTGCAGTGTTCCAGTTTATAGTGATGTCTAGCACTGAGGCATCATGCCGCAGACATGTAGCATAATGCCCAATCTAGTCTCATCATCATGACACCAGACCGGCCAGTCCTAGCACTAACCTCTTAATGATGAGCGCCAAGCGAGGCAGCTGTTAGTACCATTTTTGTAAGTCTTTGGTATGACTCGGCTGGGGACCAAACCTACGACCTCCCGCATTCTAGGCGGACGCTCTAACCACTATCCCACCAGAGCGATCTCGAAAGTCTTCGCATGGTGACCAGAATGGCATCAGTTTTATTATGATTATGTAATATGTTTCTTTTAGAAAAGGCTAATTGTGATTTGAGGTCAAGCAGGGGTCTAGATAATCTTGTCTGTTTATATATATATATATATATATATATATATATATATATATATATATATATATATATATATATATATATATATATATATATATATATATATATATATATATATATATATATTATTCATTCGTGCTGTAGGATCTAAGCAGAACCAGTTGAATTATTATTATATCCAGTATTCCATTGGGCTGGAATTTATTTATTCAAATTATTCAACTCATAATATTTTTCTCTGGAAATAGAAAGTTATCGTCAAAACTAATATTATTAGAAATATAGACATGGATTTTATAGTAAAATTCAAATAAGGATATATTCTTCGAGACTGTTTGTAATTCAGAATAAAGACTGTTGGCACATCACTAAGACACTGGCCATCACGGGTACATCAACACTTGCAGCGCTGGATTTATTTTTCAATACCATTAAAGTTTATTCAGAACCTTAATCATAAGGACAAGTGTTAGAAACTCAATGATTTGGAGTAATTTAATTTGCAGTTCCCTAAGTTTTGTTTTATTTTTACAATTTCACTTTGTAAACCAGGGATATAATTATTTTCTGACGTTAACAAAACTTGTAAGTTTTTGTTTCTGTTCTGTTACTTTTATTAAGACCATATATTCAAAACATTGGTATATTTATAGTCGCTTTTAATTCCTTTTAATTCCCTTATTTTTGGTGAGTGTTTGGTGGTTGCCATTTGGGTTATGGAATATACAGCTTGGTTTGTTTCAGATATGTATCTCTCAAAAGATATCAAACTCTTCTTCGTCATTTCCATTTTATGTAACTTAGAGGAAAATTGTTTTAAACAAAACTTGTAATAGTTTGTTCACGTTTTATAATTCACTCTCAAAAGCTAGTATTGTCTATTCTGGCCAAATGTATTGTCCCTGGTTTACCATTATTCAACCAGTAGCCAAAGCAAATTATTCTAAGGTGTCACCTTGACATCTACTGATAGCAACAAACTAATAAACAGAAGCCCTACTAGATTGTGAATGAAACGGTTCCATGTATTTGCTTTACTTTCAATACTGCAGGATAAGCTCGTGTATTCTATTTAAGGTGCTTTGTGATCAATGATTGGGAAACTTTCTTAGCATTTTCAGAATTATTTAGCAGAACAAAAGTGCATATAATATGAATTTTAGTACAAAGAGCTAATCAAAATCAAAGCGTGTACCTGCACGTAGCATAATGCGACGAATGAATCTGTTCATACATTCTCAATATATCGCCACAATACCTATCTGTGAGTTAATCCGCCATAACTTAGTTAATTCATGCATAAATGTTTGCCATATTCCTTGTCGCAAGATTTAGTGACTAGTTTTTAAAAAAAGATAGATGAAAAGTATAAAATGCAATATACTCCTGACTTAATTCAGTTTACTGATACGAAACGCGTTTTAACAGGCACACACACACACACACACACACACACACAATGGCGTCACCAGGGTTAGTGCCACGCAGTGCGGTAACTCATGGTGTCACCCTCATGGACCCCTTCCTGTACAAACATTAAAAATTGTATAGACAGTCATTTTGGTGTCAACCCCTCTGATGGTTTTACCCCGTGCGATACGCACCACGCACCCCCTAGTAACACCAATGCACACACACACACGGAATTGAAGAAATACGTGATATGTTTATTTGTACCTCTGTGGGGTGGAAAGATAGAGGACATATGGTAACGCTATATAAATAATAAACAACTCTCTCTCTCTCTCTCTCTCTCTCTCTCTCTCTCTCTCTCTCTCTCTCTCTCTCTCTCTCTCTCTCTCTCTCTCTCTCTCTCTCATTTATTTTATTTTGTTATTTTTAGCGGAAAGGGTGTTTCAACCGCCAACTAGAGAATCAGTGTACTTACTACACGATCCACCCACAACCTTAGACGCCATTAATCAATTTGGCTGTTACAGGTACCCCTACGACCTAGTCTTGAGTTACCAGAAGTTAGAGCACAGGAAATAATAGACGATAAAACCGCACCGAAGTCATACGATAATTAGAGACGATATGCTACTATATTTATACTTGATCATATGCCAATAGTCACGCGAAGAAAATGTGGCTGCATTTTTCGGAAATGAATAAACGAGACCTTCACCGAATACCAATCCACTTCGAAGAAATGGATGTGAAACAAGACTTTCACTTCGAAAATTCTACCAGTCGTGACAACAAACTAGCATTATTACGGTCTCACTGGACAGTTTATCTGGTGAATTTTCATCCGACAATGGCCTATTGTAAAAAAAATGAGAAAAATTTTACACTGAAGATACAACTAAAAACAAACTAATATATTTTGTAGAAAGAAGGCATGTGAGATTTTGACTGCAGTAGTCAGGTTAATTCCTTATAGAACTGGTGGTTTTTATACTGAAACAACTTTGCCATCAACCCCTCTTTTTACATTCATTTTTGACGACAAAGTGCTATTCTGACTATTTTCCTGGGACAAGACAGCTAAAGGAATCAGTATGTGCCTAATGCATGAATAAAGTTAGCTAGTACTATAACAAATCGGCATACCTTTCATCACCCCTCAAGGATCTCGATTTTTAGATATTTACTTCTGTAGCAGACATACATAAATACATAATGGGTTCTATCCCCGGTCGAGTCATACCAATGACATACAAAAATGGTACTAACAGCTGCCTCGCTTGACGCTCAGCATTAAGAGGTTGGTGTTAGGGCTGGTCAACCTGGTGTCAGGATAATGTGACTGGGTCGGACATCATGCTACATGTATGTGGCATGATGACTCAGTGCTACAAATCGCTAAAACTGTCACACTGCAGATATCGTAGCTATATGACTGAAAAATTGTTAAAGCTACCTTAAAAATCATAATCACATCACATAATCACATAAATACGTAAGACAAGTCGGCTCTTCATTTGCAGCCCAAGTTACGAATTTGATCTCCGTTGCTAGTCTAAGTGTGACAGGCAGTCACCAAACAAGGCAACCCATTTTCAAGCCTAACTCAAAGTAAATCTAAATCACATTACAGGTTTAGCTTTCTGTATGAATTTATAAATGTTAGGCTTCGTAATTAGGTTAATGCCTTCTATCTTAAAAATCAGAGAGGTGTCAAAATACGAAATTATCCAGGGAGACCTAGCAGCAAAAGCAGGAGTAAGAAGAAGCAGAATTGATGGTGACTGTTGTAAATAGTAGTAGCAGAAGTATGAGGCGCCGTAGAGGACAAAGGCTGATCCAATGAGAAAGTTGCAGCTGAAATTTTGATGTCGTATATCGAGAAATCTAATAGCACGTGTTGGATAAAATTGCATGTCCTTAAAGTTGCATTTCCTAGATCAAGATTTTAGATTTTATATGTTGAATTATACAGCGGTGGTTTAAAGTTATATTTCCTATGTCGACATTCTACAGTGTACATTCTGAATTATACAACGATAGCTGAAATTTCAATAACATATTTCGAGAATCCTTAAATAACACTTTGTAACTGTTTTGTTATGAAAGTTCCATTTCATATGGTAGTATTTAGATTTCATCTGTTGAATTTCACAGCAACGAGAATCATTCTCTTTGTTTATAAATAATGCAGTCCGTGAATGTTACCTTTCAAACTGTAAATGCATGAAATGTAATGGCCCCTCATAATTGAATAAACGAATGATTTATTTTAATACTCTATATTTTTTTGAATTATTAAAGTGGAAATTGTGTTATGTCACTTTTAACACCAACACATCATTTCGCCATATAAAAATAAAAATTCTGACAAGCACAATAAAATGTCCAACCACCGCTGTCTAATTCAACAGAAACAATCTAAAAACTTAACAAACGAAATGAAATATTCAGCATAATCAATGTGATTCGTCATGTAAACTGAAACTGACATTAAAATTTCAACAACCTACCATATAATTCAAAAAATACAATCCCAAAACTTGACATTGGACATTTCAACCAGCACTGTGTAATTCAACAGATGAAATTTAAATACTCAAAATATGAAATGGAATGAATTTTCAACATAAACTCTTTGAACCAATATGTAAATTAGGAATTCTCGACGAATGACATTCATATGTCAACCACCGCCGTGTAATTCAAACGACACAATCTAAAAAATTACATACAAAATATAACATTCAAACAATACTGTTTAATTCAACAGATACAATCTAAAATCACGAGCTGGAAAATTTAACTTAAAGGACAAGCATTTTTGATACAACACGTAAAATTGGAAATCTGAACATATTACATTACAATTTCAACGGCAACCTTTCTAACTGGACCAGCATTTAGTCCGCTACGGCGCCTCATAGAATTCCATTATTTCTACTTTCAGTATTGCAGAACAGAACCATATATATCCTACATAAGATCTTGTGTCAGTAATTATTGGAAAGCTTTCTTCATATTTTCGTACATTTTTGATGACAAACTGTTTATACAATATTCTAGCAAGATATGTACAAGTAAATACAAGTGACCTCCACGATAGTGAAAAATTAACCTTCTGCATATTATTTTCAATATATGTATCCCGTATAACAATAAATCTAAACATACATACATACATACATACATACATACATACATACATACATACATACATACATACATACATACATACATACATACATACATACATCCATCCATCCATCCATCCATCCATCCATCCATCCATCCATCCATCCATCCATCCATCCATCCATCCATCCATACATACATACATACATACATACATACATACATACATACATACATACATACATACATACATACATACAAGAAAAGGTTTAACTTACAAATCTTTTTGTCTTTTCTTACGAATAATTCGGAGACGATAACGTGACAAAAAATGCAAAATCGTCAGATCCAATTCATTAAAATAACCAGTTTCATGCACTCCTAATTTGACTGATATTCAACCATAATCCTGTGTACAATTTGAGCAGATAAAAATTAGGAGATGGTAACCTTTTAAGGCCTACATTACATCAACCTCTTATTCATACAGCTGTTCCACACTGTTTATCAGAAATTACATATATGTAATTAAAATTATAGCTGATACATTTTACTAAATATATGTATTTATGTGACCTATAGTTATATCCCAAAGTTGTCATTTATAACAGTAAAATAACTTTAGAATAAGTGGTTAATACTCCGACCTACACTACACCTTTTGTGCGTTTTAGTGAAACTCACCCGTTTGTTTGCAATGTCCAAATGGAGAGAGAGTGTGTGTGTGTGTGTGTGTGTGTGTGTGAGAGAGAGAGAGAGAGAGAGAGAGAGAGAGAGAGAGAGAGAGAGAGAGAGAGAGATGGTCACTGAGATTATTGCTTGGTTCATGAAATGTGAGATAAAATATATAAATGCAGGTAAACTTTAATACCTGTTCATTTCCGCTATATCGTCAGTTGGCAACAAAAGTTTCTGAAAGTCTACAAATTATAGTGAATACAATTTTAGCAAAGGATGATACTGACACGAATAATTGCATCGGTGGGGAAGGATATTATGCAGAATATTATACTTCATCTCTCCAAAAGTAACTCGAGTACAGAGGCATAATAAATCTCTAAAGAAAAGTGTTAATGTGTCTTGTCTGAAAATAATTCTGAGATGCTAAGATTATGCAAACAGTAAAACTTCAATCATCATTTTCACGTCATTAAAACAACCTTATAAACTATGCTTCATTTCTATGGGTTATTTATTTCTATTGATCATAATTTATGTAAAGTCAAGTATGTATGTACGGAATGTACCGGAAATCACGATAACTGAACCTCAACCGTAATACTGTGTGGAATTTGGGCAGACAAAAGGTTGTGGTTGGGGGTGAATTTTGTACGTTCTACACAACAATGTCCTTTTAATCAAAGAGGTTTTTATTCTTCGGTATAAGATGTACGTATATTGAATTAAACTGGTAATTGAACTGATACCTTTTGCACAATAATCCTAATTTGGTGACTTATTACTGTTTGAAAGTTTATCAGATATTTTTAAATAATATAAACAGATTGATCATTTATTTTGCAATAATACTTTTTCCCTTCGAATACAGTCCACTTTGGAAATTTTACAGTCTCTGCTCTTGGAGTTATTTTAATCCTTTCGAAAATATTCCAAAATTGTCATATATAATAGTAAAGCTTATCTGGAAACATGAGCAACGTGTGTTTGTTGTTTGTGTGGTTTAAAATGGAGTTGTGTTTGATTCTCAAGCTTGTTTTACCCCAAAGATAACATATCATCAAATCATGTTATAACCCAATCTTTTCGTTTCTAATATTATCGTGTACTTGCCTCAAAATTAATATCAGAATGATAAAAGAACTTAAAAGTTACGAACAGGTGACTGCATACGAAACTGAGATGAATGAATAGCGTTATATATAGATAGATATGCCTGTGTTCCACGAATTACGTATTATTCTTTTTTGTTTTATATCATTCACAAGGCCGATATCAATTTTTTTTAAAAACAAAATTGCAAATATATTGAGTTTGGGTTATATTTCTGGTAGATGGACTGGACCGCTGGTTGAAATCAATTCTGGAAGGGCCAGCAATCTACGTGTGTGTATGTGTGTGTGTGTGTGTGTGTGTGTGTGTGTGTGTGTGTGTGTGTGTGTGAGAGAGAGAGAGAGAGAGAGAGAGAGAGAGAGAGAGAGAGAGAGAGAGAGAGAGAGAGAGAGAGAGAGAGAGAGAGAGAGATGTACCTGTTATTTGAAGACGGCAACCGAGTTGTTTCTTTCTTTTTCAACTGTGGCCTTCTTGAGATATTTTCCACAAGACAACTATTCCAGGTAGTTGACTGCGTTGCCCCTTTATAGTCACCTCAACTAAGTATATATATATATAGGCAATTATATTGACGACATGCACTCGCTACCTTTGTATGACCATATTTGGAAATAATCTATATAAACAGGTGTTATCTTGCTGTAATATGAATTTTTAGAAAGTAAATAGAATATGACAGAGATTCCAAATTAATCGCTTCTCAAATCACTCGGTTTTAAATCGGATAAAATTTTTAAAACAAGTATATTTGCATTAAAGAGGTTATTAAATATGATTAATTCAAAATACTTCCAAACGTCAATTCAAATTAATTGTAGATAGAAGTGCTTCAAGACATGCACATGTGGTAATTTGCTCTACTTACGATATGTCCGAGTACTTACTGCACTCGATCCACTGTGAGTCTTAAATTCAATAAGTGTGTTTATCACAATGTGTTTCACATTAAGGTTTCGTATTATGTTCAGTATGCGTACTAGTTCCAATGCTGTATAACGATGGACTGAGAATTACTATACAAAAGCTTCGGTAAGATTCCTTACTTATGGTATGAAGATAAAATGAGAGTAAAATAGATTTCCTTGCTATGCTTTCAAAATGACTTAATGTTAAGTTTAAACTTTTCCTCTGTACTGATCTCTACAAGTTCAACAGCCAATCATTCCATTGATACATACATACATACATACATACATACATACATACATACATACATACATACATACATACATACATACATACATACATACATACATACATACATACATACATACATACATACATACATACATTGCTATGACAAAATGGACTTGAACAAAGTAAAGCAAAGAAGCCAAACCAATAAGTTTAGCATGTGTTCATCCCATATGTGTTCCAGGTAAGGTATATTTATAAACATTCTTACTGCAAATTTAGATTCAATTTTAAAGTTAAGTACGAGTCAATCAAAATCACATTTCAAGTCTAAATTATAGTAAGAACAAGTTGTTGCGTAACATTGATCGGGTCTAGGGAATCATTATGCAATTTAGCACATACAACGTTTAGCCTTGACCTTCATCATGTTTAGTGCAAGACAACGAATTCCAAGAAGAGTTTTATCTACTTTCCAATTTGGAGATAAATTCCTTTTGATCTAGTTTCTTCAATAATGCACATCAAAATATTACAACTCTTTTCTTTATAGTTTCAAATTTGTTGTCTACCCTTGATTTTTAATTTATTTTACTGGTAGTGTTACGTGCCAGGTTGATTTCAACGGTGCGTGTTCCAACTGAATACTACTCATGGCTAAAATTGATTATTATTTTCCTCCATTGACCCAAGTTCTCTGTCCCTCTTTCTTCAATTATACATCTACACATACAGAAATCAAAAGATTTGTATCTGTTAAAGAGAAATTCTACGCATATTCAAAGAATGCTGATATTGATTTACGCACACAAGAAAAATGTAACCTCAGATAACACCTTGCTCTATATCGAATGCAATGAACGACTACACATAATTGCTGCTAGATTGCTAGCCGAAAAGAGTTCCGTGAATATTTCTACTTTCATTACTGAAGAATAAACTCGTATGTGTTTTATATAAGGTGCTGCATCAGCAATGGCTGTAAAGTTTTTCTGTCTTTAGCAAAATAAACATGCATACGGTTTCATAAATTTTAGTGCAAAAAGCCATCAAATTCAATAATTGTATGCATGTTATAAAGTGCAGATTAAATACCATGAATCCGCAGTTCAATGCGGGATATCTTTTCATTTTGAATCCAGTGTAACCAATAACTGTGACCAACCAAATAAGTTCCTTCTTAATAGATTCGTTTCTTATATGTGGCAAAGCGTTTGGTCTTTACGTATTCTTATCCAAGGTTTAAAAAAATAAATACCAAAATCTTTTTGGTGGACACCACGTCCCTTACTACCGACCGAAACAGGACATAAGTATGTCTGTGTATATAGTATTTGAATATTTCTACCCATGACAGGTCAAAGTATATTTTTGTATATTTAAGCACTCCTGCTCTTTTCTCTCCTAACATATCATATGTGATAGTATATAACTTAACTTTCCCATGTCGACCAAATGTCAATTAGTCACAATAGAGTTGTAATTTTAAATTCCAATTTTCGCCAGAATATCACAGTCCATAAATGCTGCCCTGATGATGACGATAATGATCACCATTGTCGCCAGAATTAATACACATAATATCAAAAATAAATTATTGATTAACCTCTTACGATCACAAAGAACAAAAATAAAGAGGAATCCTACATAGTCATAAAGAATATTGCAGAACAAGCCCACATGTGTTCAACATAAGTTACTGCGTCAGTAATGACTTGTAAGATTTCTTTATATTTACAGACATCATTGATTACAAATTTAGATTTAATTTTAAATTTTAGTATACGTCAATCAGAATCAAAATATCTACCTGGTTTCTGAGCAAGTAAGCTATCAACTGTTTTTCTATGGTGATTAAACTCTAATTGATAATAATAAATAATTATTGCGTAATTTGTTTTATTTGTTTTTGTTTTTATTCTTTTCCCCTATGCATTTTGTGTCTAGTGCGTGTCTAAATACTGTAGTCTGAGTTAGTAGTAGTAGTAGTAGTAGTAGTAGTAGTAGTAGTAGTAGTAGTAGTAGTAGTTAATAAATCAGTAATGATGATATTTAACACAGACAACAAATTAACCCTGGCCTTCATCGATAATAACATACAAAATTAAAGATCATTCCTTATGCCAAGGCAACACATTTCCATTAAGGAGAACAATCCCTTTTGATTTTGTTTCGTAAATATTGTACATCCAAGGACTGAAAATGGTTCTTTCCATTTTAACTTAGTCTCTAACATTGATATTGATTTTATTTTACTCCTAGCCTTATGTGCCAGGCAGAGTTGAATGGCACGTGTTCCTGCTGAATAAGACGGAGAATTAAAACTAATGATTTTTGTGATTTTTGTTTTCATCCATGGATATGGATCTAAGTAACACTCTCTCTCTCTCTCTCTCTCTCTCTCTCTCTCTCTCTCTCTCTCTCTCTCTCTCTCTCTCTCTCTCTCTCTCTCTCTCTCTCTCTCTCTCTCTCTCTCTCTCTCTCCATTATACATCTATCTATACAGAAATTAAAATAATTTAAATGTAAAAGAGAATTTCTTTGCATATTCAAAGAAAATTGTTTAAAAGTTTTCTTAAAAATATATATTTGTCCACTCAAACCACTAGAAAAATGAACCTCAGTTGTCACATTGTCATACTGACCTTGTCAATCACAACAAAAATATAAACAAAACTGCTTCTGGATGGTGAACTAAAAAGTGTTCCAGGAATGTTTTCTACTTTCGATATTGAATAATAAACTCATTTGTCTTCTAAATAAGGTGTTGCGTGATTAGTGACTGTAGTCTTCTCAATGTTTGAGTGCTGTCTGGCAAAACAAATGGGATTGCAGTTTCATGGATCTTATTGCAATGAACTAAGCAAGTCATCGTCTCTCTGCTTGATGCACAAAGAGAATTATGAATGTGCCTATAAAAATTCTTGACCTATGGTGAAATATCTATGTATATCCGTTTATCAATCCATCCGTCTATCAAGACATACGCATGCATAACCTTGCTAACATTTTTCCATATACATCTTGCTATATTCTCTTAGCAAGATTTATTAACTAAACAAAATAAATGAAAAATACAAAATGAGACATACACCTACCTAAATTCATTTGATTCTTGGTATCTCTCTTTCCCTGTATATATATATATATATATATATATATATATATATATATATATATATATATATATATATATATATATATATATGGGTGAGTGGGTGTGTGTAAATATATATATACACACAAATTATACGTGTTGGTGTTGTTTATTTTATATATATATATATATATATATATATATATATATATATATATATATATATATATATATATATATATATATATATCAACACAGATCTGGACAGTTGTATATATCAAATATATAAAAATAGCCCTCTTTAAAATTATAACCAGATGTCGCCTTGACGATTCTCCATCGAAAAATAATACTCGTCGCAAGCCAAAACCGAATTCCGCTAATTCTACTTTCAGTATTTCACAACATAAAATATGTGACCTACATAAGATCTATTGTAGTAATGATTGCAATAGCTTTATCATTGTTAACGGGGACAGGTAGAATTAAATGAATGTGGCCTATGCAGAGATAGTTCTAAATGAACCTCCTGAATATTATTTTAAGTAAGTAATATATCAATGTATACATACATACATATATGCATACATGCATGCATGCACGCACTCACGCACGCACGTACGTACGTACGTACATACATGCATGCATGCATACATACATACATACATACATACATACATACATACATACATACATACATACATACATACATACATACATACATACATACATACATACATTTTCTAATTTATCCACATTACTGCTGAGATTGCCTAATTCCCATCGCAGGATTTATGGAGCATCCGACTCAATAACAGAAAACGTCGCTGACCATTCACTATATGCGTGAAAGCTAGCGAGCATAGGTCCATATATGATAAAAAGCCCTTGAAGAAGCAGATAATTACTTGGTATTTATGTAATTAACCAAGTACTAAATACGTCGAAATATTACTTAAACATCCAGAATATACGTTATGTACGATGAATTGTCTTTAAGTGTAGCCGTATACATTTTTATTTCCCAGCATAACATTGGTAGTTTCTTTTTCCTTCTCCATACTTACTGTTTCATTCATCTTCATTGATCTTGTCTATTCTTTATGTAACATGCAAACTTTCTACATCTTTTCTAAAATATTTAAGTATATGTATTTTGCATATTAGAGAACCAAGCAAATCAACATTTTGTTCTTTTCTTATATTGAGCATATAGCTGAAGTATGTAAAATAAAAATAATTGTTTTGAAGGTGTTTGGAATATATGCTAGAAACATATATAGTATGATTTGAAGGGTTAGGGGTATCTACATCTCTTGCTTACAACTTTTCTTTTTGAAAAAATTCTTAACAAATTGGGGAGGGATTCCCTCATTAATACAATTCAACTTTGCTTTATCCATCCATATAATAACTATCTCTGTGACTGGACGATCATGATAATGTTGCCTAACATTATCTAATAATATCTTATTCGCAAAAGTTCGCTTTCTCATATTAGTGTAAGACTAACCTATCTAGTGTATAATGCAGGAGTAGAAAAAATACATGGGAATAAAATCGTAAATGGTTTTGATGTATCAGGAATATGGACATGGGAACTCGCAGTAGAAGTCTAGCTCTCTTTACCACAACTTGACTTTCATGTTAAAAAAAACGGTTTTTTTTCAAATTGCGTAGTGGCAAATTGTTTTATCAGTTCAATAGAGCAGTACTGTACCCAACGCCAAAGGGAGATAGCATTAACTGTCAGTCGACCAATCTCTCTTGTCTATATTCACTACAAGCGCAAGTGTGCAGAATATGCACAAAAAAGTTGGTCTCAATTAGTGGATGGTTGGCGAGACTGTTTCCTTTAAAAATTCATTTCATATGACTACTGCAATGTTCATCTACAACGTTAGAAAGGTGAGAATATTTTGTTTACACCATGTCGTTTGTGTTGTGAGGGTACTCAGAACGTAGCCAGGCTTAGTCTTCCATTTGGTGGTGATATGGTGCTGCATACGCTAATAATAAAAAAGAATCAAGATGGCTGTGCTTGTATTGAGACAGGTAGTGGTGGTACTAGTTTATATTTAAAGATATCACTCACAGAGTACATGCCAATTAGTCTTGAGTATCCACAAAGAGATAAGACTCACAATGTGTCCACCTTGCTAATTTTATATTTAAATGTAATAAGTATACATTTAAAGATAAAATTAGCAAGGTGGGCACCTTGTGATAGGTATATATCTTACGATTATCATCTTAAAACAAATAATCAATCATAATAGGTATGTATATTGAGTCTAATCTCTCAATGGATATTCATATCAACTATATATATTCCTTACGGGTATATCTCTAAATGAATTCTGAAGCCCATTAGGTATGAACAGTATGAGTCTCATCTCCAAATGAATACTCAAGACTAATAGGTATATATCTTTTGAGTCTCATGTACAAATCAATATTCAAGCCTAATAGGTATGTATCCTACAAGTCACATCTCGAAATATATCCTTACGTTTAATAGGTATGCACCTTGAGTCTAATCTCTCAATGGATATTCGAAACAACTAGGCATATATCGTATGAGTCTTTCGCATCGAAGAAAAAGACCCGTACGCACTTGAAAACCTTAACATTATGCCGGTTATCAATTACAAGGCGATAGTCTAATATACAGTTCTTACATAGCCAAATAACCGACACACTCTCAGGAATCCTTCATGTGACTGTTTCGACCATATGCAAAGAAGAGTCCATTTGATTCCAATGTGTAGCCATTGCAAGCAACGTCCATGATATCAAACAAAGCGAAACGACAGAATGATCCCCCGAGGCAGTGATGTATTAAGGATGCGATACTCCTGGCCAGCAATCACACTGCAGCATCGATGCCAAGCCGAACTACTGACACCGTTTCTTGAAATAAAGACAGATTCAACAACTGTCAGGTCGACGAACCGGTGACAATGTGCCACCTATCCTATCAAAAACGGCAGCAATTTTTTGGCATGGCGATACTTTTGTTAAATTCAGCACACTCTTAACCCGGGAACGGAGCTAGTACCGTGCATAACTTTCAAAAAACTTTTTTAGTATCAATGGCAGAAATGGATTGGACTCCAGAACATGCAAGTTAAAGGCACATTTCGTAGGATAGTTACGATATTTGCACAGTCCTCGACACATTCTTGATTCCCTTCTCGAGGAGCTAGATGTTGTCTGCACAAAGCACAAAGCACGAGAATTGCAATATTACTTTCTGATCAAGCATGTTGACCTCTTCGGAAACATTGAAGAAGGCTAATTTGATATGAAGAAGATTCTTAAGGACCTGAAAGGAAACTGCGTCAGTGCCAGAATCCTGCTGCGGTTGCTTTTCCTTTCTGGAGCAGTGGAAGTCGTGTGACATGCTCGTATGTCCCTGCACAACGATGCCTGATTCATTGTACGTGATGGGGCTGAGCAGCTCTCATTTGAACGACATAACAAACACTTTTCGGACGCGCCTGTTCCACTTCTGTAATAATCGTAGGATGGCAGGCCCAAATTATCCATGTTATAGTAATTAAATTAGGGAAAATGAACTTGCCCAGACTAAGCTATTCCGGCTTCTGAAATGAATAATTTACAAAATATACGAGAACCTACAAAATGGTCTCGGATCATTTCTTACAATTAACCTCTGTATATATGGACACTTAAAGGTTAATGTTATGCTGCTCTTTTTGGGGTGTAGGCGCAAAAGAGAATCTGCTCCGATTTGTACCGCAGATCCAGAGGACCAACAAAGACATTAAAGACTCGCTGAGAGTTCGGACGACCTCTTCGGGAGATGATGTTAAGGCAAAACCCTTTTCCTACACATTAACAGACCTATCTCTGTTCTAGATAAATGCTGGATCAATAATAATGAAAAGCTTTCTTTTTATTTATATTTTCTTAGCGGAAATTTTTATATTATAGTATCAAGAGTCAACAAGAATTAAAGAGTGTGACAGCTTCACGATCTATCAACCTAAATCACAGTCTGAAAAGCTGAGAAGTATTATCGTATCCTAGTTCAAATTTGATCGCTGGAACAAATATATATTCTATCAGTTAAAAAGGTCATCTACGGAGACACAAAAGAATTCCAAAAATGTAACAAAATTCGTAGAGACTAATCAAAGAAATGGGCATTCCTATAATTTGCCCATAACACCCCTGTATTCCTTTGATTTCGTTCTACCAATGTCGTCAAGCGTCCATAGCTAGGTATAGATCTTAGACAATAATACAACATATTTGATATACCAACAGTACCGGTATATCAAATTACTTTATACCAATACTTTAAAGTCATGTCATCCAAGATATATTATTTTGTTGATGGGATAAATAACTATCTTACACAACGATGAAATCGTTTGATGATTCCTCAGTGATTAATAGAAGCAATTAGATCTGTAACAAGAAATGAGATGATCATACATAATGCTCAATGGGGACTTGTATGATCAGGGTGATAAATTCACGATTACCAACCTATAAAGCGATTTACGGTGATGGGCTTGGTGATGTTTTTCAGGGTATACATAGAAGGATATCCCCAAAAGCAACTTGGAATAAGCTATTGACGTTGTTCGTAAAAAAAGAAAGGTATTGGTGCTGTTGGTGATGTTGCCGGTAAAGCATTCTCAGCCAGTAAAATTACCTGGTACAGACGTTATACCTGCAAATGTTGTAAAATAATAAATCAAGCTGATTATAAAAAAACCTAGCAAAGTTAGCTGGTGTTCCCATGTCAGAAAAACAATTAACCGCTAATCTAATAGCGGGAAGTGGCATTCGTGTTAGACGATAGCAGTTATAAAAAAGATGTTCAAACCTATTTGACATGGAAACATCAGTTCACAAAGATGAGTCTCTGATTATTATTAATATTCTGAATATTTTTTGGTTGTTATTATTATTCTGATTATCTTTATTCTGTTTATTTTAATCATATATTATTATTATTATTATTATTATTATTATTATTATTATTATTATTATTATTATTATTATTATTATTATTATGAATATTATTATTATTATGAATATTATTATTATTTTATTCTGATTAGTATTCTTATTATTCCAATTATTATTTTAATTTTGATTATTATTCTGATTCTTTCTATTCTGATTATTAATTTTTTTGGTTATTATTCTTCTGATTGTTATTTTTTGTCATTATTATTATTCTAATTATTAAGTTTATTCTGATTCTTAATTTTATTTGGATTAATATTATTCTGATTATTATTAATTTGATTTTTTCATTCAAATTATTATTATTCTGATCATTATTTTATTCTGATTATTTTTTTTTATAATTTTTATTCTGATTTTTATTGTGATTATTATTATTCTGATTATTCTGATTATTATTCAGGAGTGACAGCGTAGAAATGTTAGTCGTTGTCTAAATTTCATTGAAAACGCTGACTTGGTTATATTATCTGCAAATATCAAAATATTTGGCAGCTGTATTCATAGACGGAAATATTATTTATTCGCTAGTCTCTACATTTACGGATTTAATCACTCTGGGACATTTATTATATTTCTCAGTATTTTCTAATGTGCAATTCTGACTTTGTGCAACAATTCGTAACGTCTTTAAAGAATTGGTTTTTTTTATCTCAATCAAAATGATTGACCACAAATCCATCAACACTCGTAGATGAATTTATTTTATGGTGAAAACACCAGTATTAATAACAGAACCGATTGTTTTTTAATCAGCAGTTCCTGGTCACACCATCACAAAGTTATTGATAATGGTATGCTTCACAAATTCATTTTGTTCCCTTTATATAATTATATTAATAGTCTAAATTGTTATTTTAAAAATCTGGCGAGATAGTCTTCAGCGCTTCTATGGGAGATTCATCGGTGTTATTTATTTTATCATAATATCGTTTTAGCTCTCATTTCTATCACCACATTGCACACACAAATGAGTTTAATCCTCGAATCCAAACAACAAAACGTAAACACGGTTTGGTCCTATACTCCCATGCCGAACGCTTTGCATGTGATATCCACATAATTGATTTACGCATGATTTGTTACAAGGCGTTGAATAAACGATCATTAACCATCTCTATGTATCGTTTGCTTGAATCATTATATATAACTATACTTCAATTTAAATAAATATTAGCATTAATTATAAAAGAATGAAGAATATAGTTTTGAGTCACTTTTATTTGATTATAACGATATTCATCGCAAGTTTAATGTAAATTGAATAATCTTACCTGTATTATCAAATATATCACGAATAATAAATAAAAATCCTATTAATCACATTCACGAAGCAAAGGAAAAAAGTTTAAAAATAGTGTATTCATGTGTGGACATTTTAAGTTATTATTAACGGAAAGATTGTTACTAATGCTAGGTTGAACTATGATCGAGCAACAAAAATTATTATCTCTACAATCGAGATATGTTTTCAAAAATAGAATTTTTTTACAGACGTAGATGACGACACATGGAATATCGTAACAACCGTGATAATATCCATCATAATGGAATATTGTTACATTAAGTAAAAATTCCAAACAAGGAAAGTTGACTGTATTGATAAATTATATTAGCAATGAGCGTATCCTGTAACTGCAATTTGTTATGCAATTTATCCAATAAAGGAAATATCTAGCATTGATGAATTTTCGAAATTTCTGAAAAATAAATTGCGAATTATAAAACACATTACAAACTTGATACGTGGATATGTGAATATAGCCTTTGAAATGATATTTGATACAGCAAGAATTTTATGAAAATAAAATATTTTGTACTTTTTGTTGTTCTTTTCTTCAAGACTGATTATCGTAAATAAGATATGAACACTCTGTATATGATTATTTTGCATCAAGAAAGAGTGTCCCACCACTTAAATATTTTTAAATTTAAACCACGCTATTTTGAACAGTCTCAGGAAAGTGTTCCACCGTTTAAATAATTTTTAAATTTAAACCACACTATTTTAAACAGTCTCAGCGGGGTCTTCAACACAGGTACATCTCACTACTTTTACGTTCTTTCCGTTTTTGTTCTCCTCTTGTGACTTGGATAAGGGTGTATTGGGTATTTTAATTAAATTTCAAATCTACAAAAATGGGGGAAATGGCTAGAATCGAATGGTTTAGGGAGGAAGACACATAAAAAACAAAAAAATAGATTGCATCCAAAATTAATTCTTTCACCTCCACCATATATTTTACCTATGTCAATATTTAATTTTTGTATTACTTGTACTACCACTACTACTACTACTACTGCTACCGCCACCAATGGTTCATTCAAAAAAAGAAAATTTATTAACAGTTAATAAATTATCCGGATGTACCACAAACTGGCTATTTTCTATTTTCTAGCCAAATGTGACGTTTTGCGCCAATGGCGTCAAATAATTTTAAAAAATTAATTGTAATTTAAAGTTTTTCAAATGTTGATAAGAAAATATTTTTTGACCAAATGAGGCTACTCCTTTTCGATAAAAACAAAAAAGCTGGGTACTATATGACGTCTTTTTTCTGCTCTCATGTTTAATGGAGAGCAAAACATTTGTCTGTGATCAATTTAATATAATCACTTCAACATGTCGTCCTTTGTTTTTTTTAAATGATACCTCTTAAACGGTTATAGTTAGATGCATCAGTCTCACGCTGAACGCAATCAGAATGGACTTTTAGCGATGTTGTATTAATTAACACAATATCGTTTTTTCTCGCTGCAGTGATTTATTTATTTATTTATTTATTTATTTATTTATTTATTTATCTATCTATCTATTTACAGCATTGCTCAGGATGATGGTGAGGTGCAGATGAATAGGCTTACAGATGATACGGCGTGCAAACGGCGGTTGACCTACACAATCCGAAACAATATACAAGAACCAACCTTTGAGTACTCACTCGCAATCCGGTTTTGTCGCCAGCCTTTCATACGCATAATGGAAAAAGCAGTAAATAAGAATAGAAGCTTCATGTAAGTCTGACGAAAATTGATGATATAATACATATGTTTACATTGACAAACGTACGAGATATTTAAAGCTAAATGTATTATTTATTAAAGTAACAAAGCCGTTGATCCAGTTGCAAATGCCTTTATTACACTAACGCAACCTGCAACACTACTACTATTACCACTGCTACTACTACTACTACTACTACTACTACTACTACTACTACTACTACTACTACTAGTGACGAACACAATCCGGAACCAACTACAAGCACCATCACACAAACACAACCACCACTCTTCCTTTTTATTCTTCTTCTAATACTGCTACTACTACTACTACTGCTACTACTACTACCACCACTATATCTGCTACTACTGCTATTACTACCACTACTACTGCTACTACTACTGCTTTTACTACTACTGCTACTGCTACTACTGATACTTCTACTGCTGTTGCTACTACTATCTACTGCTGCTACTACCTGCTGCTGCTTCTATTACTACTACCTACTGATGCTACTACTACTACTACACAATCAGCAGCCAATTACAAGCACCATCACACAACCATAACCACCAATCCTCCTCCTTTTCATGCTAGTACTACTACTACTACTACTACAACTACTACTACTACTACTACTACTTGTGACGTACACAATGCAGAACCAGCTACAAGCAATATCGTACACAACAGACTCATCTTCTCCTGGTGCTACTTATAATATAGCACTACTACTATTAGAAGCGTACATATTTACTACTAGTGCTACTACTACCACTACTACTGCTGCTACTAGTACTTTTACTACTACTATTAGAAGCGTACACAATTAAAAGTCAGCTGT
>JAEAOA010002078.1:82500-85000 GCA_016746295.1 Potamilus streckersoni
TTAATTTTTTTTTTTATTTTATATTTAAAAATTTTTTTATTTGTTAATTATTAGTGGGTTTAAACAAATTTTAAAAAATTTTATTTTTTATTAAAAATTAAAAAAAAATAAAATTATAAATAAATACATTTTTTTAATTTTTGAAAATTTTATTTATTATTTAAAATAATAATTTTTTATTTTTTTATATATATTTAAAAATATATAAATTTGGTACAACATACTTTACATAGTTAAATAAATTTATACATAATAAATTAAAACATTTTTTTTTTAATAATATTTTAATAATAATATTTTTTAAAATTTGAAAAATTTTTTTTTGGGGGGGGGGGTATTTTTTTTTAGGGGGGGGGGTTTTTATTTTTTTTTGAAATTTTTTTTTGGGGGGGGGTGGTTTTGATTTTTTTTTTTTTTTTTTGGATTTATTATTTGTATTTGGTTTTGGGGATGTGTTGTATATAAAATGTTTTTTTGGGGAAAAAATTTTTGGGTTTTAATATTTTTTTTTAAATTTGGGGGGGGGGGGGGGGGGGGTTATGGGTTTAAATGGGGGGGTTTTTTAAAAAAATGGGGGGGGTTATTTTTGATTTTTGATTTTATTTTTTAAGGGTTTTATTTTGGAATGGGGGTGGTTGAATTTTTAGATTTTTTGTAATTATTTTGAAAATTTGATTAAAAGGGATTTTTAATTTATTAAAAAATGATTTATTTTTAATATATTAAATAATTTTGTTTTGGGGGGTGTTTTGTTTTTGGGTTGAAATTTTTGGGGTTTTTTTTTTTTTTTTTTTTTTTTTTGTTTTTTTTTTTTTTTTTTTTTTTTTTTTTTTTTTTTTTTTTTTTTTTTTTTTTTTAAAATTTTTTTTTTTTTTTTTTGGATTTGTTTTTTTTTTTTAGTTGGTGATGGGGGTGATTAAAAATTTTTTTTTTTTTTTTTTAAATTTTTTTGTTTTTTTAAAGTTTATTGGGGTTTTAAAATTTTTTTTTGTCTTGTGGGGTATTTTTTTTGGGAAAAATGAATATTTTTAAAAGGGGGTTAAAATTTTTTTTGGGATTTTTTAGTGTTTAGGGATTTTATAAAAATTTTTTTTTTGTTTTTTAAAAAAAATTTTTTTATTTTTTTGGGTTTTTAAAAAATTGATTTTTAAGTTTTTTTGGGGTTGAAAATGGGGGAATGGTGATTTTTAATGTTTAAGGAATTTTAAATGAAGGAATTTTTATTAAAAGGGGTTTTTTGTTGAAAAAAATTTTTAAAAATTTTTGAATTTTTTTTTTATTTTTTTTTTTTTTTTTTTTTTTGAATTAATATTTTATTTTTTTTTTTTTTTGTTTTTTTTTTTGATGGTTTGGGTTGGCCAGGTTAATGGGTAAAAAAAAAAAAAGGATTTTTTTTCAAAAAATGATTTTTAAAAAAATTTTATTTTAAATTTTTTTTTTTTTTAAAAAAAATTTTTTTTTTTGGATTTTTTTTTTTTTTTGTTAAAATTTTAGGGGAAAAATTATGAAAAATTTGTGGGGGGGGTGTTTTGATAAACTTGAAAAAAAAAAATGTTTTTTTTTTTTTTCATTTTAAAATTTTTGGGAGTGATTTATGTTTTTTGGGGGGGTTTTTTTATTTATTTTTTTGGGATTTTTATGTTTTAAAAAAAAAAGTATTTTTAAAAAAATTTTGTAGTGGATAAAAAAGTTTTGGAAATTTGAAAAGATTTTTGGGGGGTTTTTGGGAAATAAAAAAATTTTTTGGTTTGGGATTGGGGGTGGAAAAATTGAATGGGAAAGAAAAAAAAAAAAATTTGATTTGGGGAATTTTTTTTTTTTGGAAAAAAAAAGTTTAAAAAATGAAATTTGGGAAAATTTTTTTTTTTGTAAAATGGGGAAATTTTTTTTGGGGGGAAATTTTTGGTTAATTTTGAAAAGGATGTATGATTTTGAATTTTTTAATGATTTTGGTTGTTTAAATGGTTTTTGTATTTTTTTTAGGGTATTTGTTTTAATTTTTTTTTTTTGGTTTTTTTTGGGGGGGGGGTTTTTTTGATTTTGGGGGGTTTTTTTTTTGATTTTTTTTTTTTTTTGGAGGGGGTTTTTTTGGAGATTAAGTTTTTGAAGATTGGGGTTTGGGAGAGAATAGTGAAAAAAGGGGGGGATTTTAAAGAAGATTGGGGGGAAGGTTTTTTTTTGATTTTTAGTTATTAATTTCATTTTTTGAAAAATTGACAGACAGAGGTGAGTGATGGGGGATTTAAATGAGTTTTTTTTTAATGGATTTAGAATTTTTTTTAAGAGATTAATTTGGGAGAAAGAGAGAGATTTTAAGAAAAAATAAAAAAATTTTAAAAAAAATTTTCAAATTTTTTAATGAAAAATTTTTTGATTTAAATAAGGGGAAAATAAAAATTATAAAATTTTTTGAGAAAGAGAAAAAGTTTTTTGGAGTAAGATAAATTTTAAAATGAAAATTTATTAATGAAAAAAGAGAAAAGATTTTAGAGATTAAAAG
>JAEAOA010002078.1:87500-199400 GCA_016746295.1 Potamilus streckersoni
ACCATTTTTTAAATAAGAATTATATTTTTTTTTTTTAATTATTTTTTTTTTTTTTTTTTGTTTTTTTTCATTTATTTTTATTTTTTTTTTTTAGTTTTTTGAATTTTATTTTTTTTTTTTTCATTTTTTTTGTTTTTTATTTTAAATTTTGGTATTTGTTGGTTTATTTTATTTTTTGTTTGTTTTTATATATGTGAAAAACAAAATTTCGAAATTTATTTTTTTATTTTTTTTTTTTTTTTTTTAGAAATGTGGGATTTTTTTAAAATGTTTATTTAAATGGGGGGGATTATTTTATTTTTTTGTTTTTTTTTTTTTTTTGTTTTTTATGTACAATATAAATTTAAATTTAAAATTATAATTTTTTAAAATTTTTTGGAAAAATTTTAAATTTAATTTTTTGAATTTTTTAAAATAATTTTTTTGATGATTCTAAAGGTTTTTTTTTTTTTAAAAATTTTGAAATTTTTATTTTTTTGTTTTTATTTTACCTGAAAAAAAAATTTTTTTTTAAATGGAAAATTTTTTTATTTTGACATGTAATTTAAAATTTTAAAAAAATAAAAAAAATAAAGAAATATCTATAATTTGGTATTTATTTTTATTTTAAAAATATAAAAAATTTTGGGTATTTTTAATTATTTTGAGGGAATTTTTATAATTTAAAAAATGGCTAAAATTTTTTTTTTAAAAATTTATATGCAAAAAAAAAGATTTATTAAATATAAAAATTATTTAAACTTTTTTAATTATTTGTTTTGGGATTATTTAAATTTCTAAAACTTTGTTTTTTGATGTTTTATTAAGTATGGAATTTAATTTTAAAAATTAAAATGGTTTTTTTTTTTTTAATTTTTTTTTTTTGTTTTTTTTTTATGTGAATATTTTTTAATAATTATTGAATAAATTGATTTTCTATTAAGCATTTTTTGGTTTGCATATGTTGTAATAATTGTATTATTTATTTTTGTAGGTGTTTTAGAAATTGGTTTTGAAGGCTTTTGGTTTTAAAAAGATTGATATTTGGAGTTTTTTGGAAAATTTTCGAATTCTTTTTTGCCATTTAGTTTGTTTTTGGTGAAAATGTTTAAAATGTTTGAGAATCAGGTTTTTTTTTTTTTTCATATTGTTTTTATTTATTTTTTTTATAAAAAAACACTTTTTTTTTTTTTTTTTTTAGTTCTTTTTCATTACTTAAAAATTTTTGGTTTTTTTTTTTTTTTGCCAAAGATTTTTACTAAAGATGTTTTTTTTTTTTTTGGTTTTAACGATTGAAAATGTTTGGTTTGTTTTCACCAATATTTAAATTTTTTTTAAAGGTTGGAATGCATTTTTTATTAAATTTTTGTTTTTGTTTGGCAATTTTAATTGATTGTTTAAAAAAAAATCAAGAATTCATTTCCGGCAAATTATTAATTGAAAAAAATGAAAAATTTATTTTTTATTTTTTATTTATTTTTTTTTTAATTTATTTTTGTAGAAATTTTTCTTTAAGCCTTTGGAATTTTTTTGTTTGTATTTTTTTTGATAATTACTGTTTTTATAAAATATAAAAAGCAGATTGCTAATTTATATCTTTTTTTTAAAAATTTAATTTAAGATGGTTTTTTTGTATTTTAAACTTTTTTTTAGTTTTTTTTGAAAGTTTTCATATTTTGGAAAATTGTTGACAAGCCTTTAAAAAACATTATTTTTGTTTAGTAAAATTAAATTCTTGTATAATTTTTATTATTGTTAGGATGGCAATTTTATTTAACAATGGTAAATAGTCAATTTTAGTCAAAATTTATGTATCATTAAAAATTATCAAACCTAATTTTTTAAAAGTTATTTTTTTTTATCTTCCTTACAACGTTTTAAATAGAAGAAATTAGATTTAATCCTTTTTGCCCAACATTTTACTTATTTGGTTTTGCGTTTAAGTTTAGCTTTGTTCGTGTTGGATATGGTTTAAAATTACGTTTTTGTTAATTTATGGATTTTGTTTTGCTAGCATTTTTTTGTCTGTTTTTTATTTATTTATTTCTTTTTTTATCCCATTTTTTTTTTTAATGCGTTAAAATTTAATACAATTTAGACGAAAATAATGTAATGTAATTTTTTTGGATCTAGAAATAAAGTTTTTTGTAAAAAAAAATTCAAATTTTTGTTTTTAAGTTATTTGTTGTTTATTGATGTTTAAGCGTAAAATATTTTTTTAAAAATTTTTTATATTTTGATGTTTCGTCAGTAAAACATCAAAGTTTTTTGTTATTTAAAAAAATTTGTTAATTAATTTTCTTTTTAATTTGATTTTGGTAATTTGAAAATTTACGTTGGATTTTAAATAGTTATTTTTAATTTTCCAATTTTTATTTTTGTCAATGTGTAAAAAATTGTTTTTTTCAAATTGATGTTTTTTTAATAAATACTATAAATTTGTTCTATTTAATGTTTCTGCAGTTATGTAGTACTGGTAATATGTTATTTGTTTTAAATATTTTTTTATTTTTAAATTTAAAAATTATTATAAGTTGTTTAAGTTTAAAAAAGAAAAAAATTAGATTTGTTTATCACATTAATTATTTGTAATTGTTTTAGCTTGAGTCATGTTATATGTGTTTTTAATAAAATTGTCGTTATAATAGTAATTACTTAATTTTGGATTTACTTTATTTAATTATTTTATTAATAAAGTATATTTTATAATATTTTATTGTTTTTGTGTTACTGGTAATAGTCGTTCGTATGTAAAAAATTATTTATTGGCATTTTTATAAATATTTTTGTTAAGACATTTTTTTTGTAATTTAAATTTTTTTATAATTTGGAAGAATGTTTTTATACATAAAATAAATTCAAATTTGTTTTTTAAAAACTGGTCTAGCACCTAAAAATATCTATAAATGGGAAAATTTTAAGAATGTCTTTAAAGGTGACAAAGTCAGTATTAATATATAAAGAAATATAATAAAAAAATAGTTTTGCTCAGTTTAAAGGTATTGAAATATTTAAAATTTTTAATTAATTTTTTTTTGTTGGTTATAATGCATTTTTTTGTAGGGGTAAAATTTTGATGTTAAGATTATTTATTGAAATGTGGGTTAGAAATACAAAATAAATGGTTCAGATTTAAATCAATCTTAATAAGTTATGCCATTTAAGTACGATTAGACAATTTTTTTGTATTAGTTGATTTTTGGTTTGAATGGGCGGAAATTTTTATGGATGCGAGTAATATTAAAAATATGGGTTAAGAAACATATAGTTGATAAAAACGCTAAAATCCCTAAATTTGTTGATAATTTTTAAGTATATTCTGGAATTGTTTGCTATTATAAGTATTCTTGAATTGGCCTCGATGAAATGTAAAATTAAACATGCAACGTTAGTTTTATGGGATTAGATTTGGATTTTCCTGATAATGTTTTTTTCAAGCAAAAAATTATTTTCAATTACAGCTAAATTTTATTAGTTATGCGGTTAATAAAAATGGAGATTTTTGTGATCATAAAAGTCAGTTTAGAATAAAATAATTCATTTACCAATGACCTTTCCAAAAGTGATGTTAGTGATGTGTTTCCTGATTTGTATGTTAAAAGGTGCGGATAGTTTTATTTAAATTTTTTTAGTGGATTGAAATATTGTTTAAAATATCATAATTATGGGCGGAGATATTTTTGATTTTACAAAATGCCAATGCCCTAACGTTGATTTGATTGTTTAATGTTTGCAGATCTGTCAAAAAGTTTTTTTTATTGTTAAACAAGGAGGTTTAAATGGCCAAGCGTTTAATTTCAACAAATAAGATTAAGTCAAAAATTTTATTAACAATCAATAGACTTAAAAAAAAAATAAACGTTGATTATGCTTCGTGTTGAACTGAAATGCGATTAAAAAAAAAAAAAAAAATTTATTCTGAATAATTGATGGAAATAGGAATTCGATATTTGAAAAATGTTATTTTAATTGATTTACGCATGAACTTTTGTAATATCACATAATCGTACATTTTTGGTTTTGTTTTCAATTGATATATCAATTAAATGTTAAAAGCTATTAAAAACTAATGCAGAAATTTCTAATTTCTTTAAAGTTACAATGTCCGTTATGAAGGTAAATTGCGATGTGTGAATGAGTATTCTATTTACCATTTAAATTAGCACTATTGTTAATTTTAAAGTTTTGGTAATGAAAATTTGTGATTAGATAAAATTTCGTTCTGAATGGATTCATACAACTTTAGGGGTTCAAAATTTGAAGTTAAACTTTATTTGTATTATTTTTTAATCCAATTTGAATTTATATATAAAAAGATAGCCTGGTAAAATAAAACAAATATTTCAATATAAAAATATTGTTGAATTGCTCTTGAATTTGCTATTCTTTATACTCATGTGTTTCAACTGATGTATCAATGCATTTAAATTTATGACGAAATAGTGAAAGAATAATTTTACCTTGAAAAATTTACCAAAATAAAGAATTATAATGAAAAAGTTTCAATAAAAAGTTGTTTTTTTGCTTTTAATGATTTGTTTTGTCAAAACATTGGTATGAAAAAATATTAAAATTTTTATTATTTCATGTTAATTTATACAAAATAATATTCTGTTTGAAATGGTTTATTTAACATTTAATGATGAAAAATTTTAAAAAAAAAGGAATCACTTTTTGTATTCTCCCTTCTTTTCTTGTAATGGGAGGTGAAATGTTCGTTAAAAAATGATAATATTTTATGATAAACTTTATTCCAAGTTTGTTTCAACTGCAATGATTTTCTTGAAAAAATGAATTGTTAAGTTTCCTAAACAATTCTTGATTCTTTTGTTTCTTTGCTCAGATTAAAGGTCTTCAAATTTGATCATATTCATTTCTTTTTGAAATAAGAATTTATTGAGCTACACTTCACCCACTACAATCCTAAATGTCATCTGTATCTGAAGTTGAGAAAATAAAACCTTTCACGAGAACTTCCAAGCTTGCAGAATCCTGTATTATTTTTGTATGCTAAAAAAATTCAAAGTTCATTGGAATTTTCCTTTTTAAATTTCAGTTCTAATATCCTGAAAAAAGCATTGCTTTTTCCATGGAGAATTATAGGTGAGAAAGCAAGTGATTTTCAAAACTGATGATAAAAGCATTCTCTTCACCATTGCATGGTTCCCCCCCCCCCCCCGATGTTGGACTTATGTTTTTTTATCAGTCCCACTATCGGCTGAATTACACTAAATAAATGTGAAAGGCTTTTCTGAAGTTGATTAATACAGTAATTGAAACAAATGTAAAGTTTTATTATAAACCCTAATTTTATGTTTCAAGAATTTACAGGGTTCATGTATAATTGAATGTTATTATGACTGAAAAGCCCTGAAATGTTATTAAAAGGCCTCCCTTTTTTGGCAGGGCTTGATTCAATGCGACATTATTACAGCGGTCGCGTGGGCATGGTTAATATCCCCCAGATGGTTTACCAATTGTGGACAAACCTTTCGATGTTGTTGTTATCTGGTACAAATCCCCCCCAATTAAAAATTTACATAGCATCAAATTTTGCAACGTAATTGAAATAACCACTGATAATCTCACACAAAAATCTCCACTTAATGTACACTCACTCTAATTAACAGTGTCCTTTTCTTATCACAAGACATAATATTCAATCACCTAAAACATATGACTACAATATTAATATCTCTTGCTATGTTCGGCAATATTGAGGATCACAGTAGTTGTATTATTTTCTATCCACAGATTTGATACAGAATGGCATACAAAATTATGTCTTTTCTATTTTTTGTGTGGCCCTTAAAAGGGCCGTTTAGGTACTTTGAACCTTACATAATGATTCATCTCAAGAACATTAATATTTGTACATATTTAATGAGCGTTTCAGTTTTGTCACCTTTTCGGGCATAATGGTCACTCTCTTGGCTTGAATGGCACACAGGTTGGCGTCTTCAAAAAGACCCACCAAGTAGGCCTCGCTAGCCTCCTGAAGAGCCATGACAGCGGAGCTTTGGAATCGAAGATCGGTCTTAAAATCCTGAGTAAATTTTAGAACCAGACATACTGGAAAGTATACTCGATTCAATATCAAACTTTTCCATGGTTTCGTAATTTCTCTCAGAGCGACAGTACCTGGCCTGTATCTGTGTGGTTTCTTAACACCACCAGTTGCTGGTGCGCTCTTACGCGCGGCCTTTGTCGCCAATTGTTTCCTTGGAGCTTTTCCTCCAGTACTCTTTCGGGCTGTCTGCTTTGTCCTCGCCATTGTTAGACTTTACTACAAATTTTTGTTTTTGACTTCTCGGTATAGTTAACGATTTTGCAAATGTCGCGGTTATTTTCACAGGCCAATATATTACTTTTAATTCAGCCGAGAATGCTACATACACGGTATGTGGTTGGTTCTGGCATTTTGTATGGCTTGCTTTCATTGGGTGCCAGTTACATTCTTTCATTGGCTAGCCTTCCTCGACAATTTCAATCCTTTTCTTAGGAGTGTACACTTGTCTTACTTGAGACTACATTCTGAACGTTCCTCAATTTCTCCTATAGCCACTAATCGTACACAGGGATAAGTTGTTGTTGTTGTTGTTGTGCTTAACGCCATTTTTCAGCACGATAGGCTATTCATGGCGGCCAGTATTAATGGTGGAGGAAGAAACCGGGAAATCACCGGAAAGAACCACCGACCCACGAGAACCTACTGGCAAGCTTTCTCACATATCCACATTCGCTGAATCCTAGACTCGAAATTGTTCTGGTAAATAATAACCAATTGACCGTCACAATACAAGATGGAATCGGAATGAAAGAACATACAGGATTTTGGATTTTTGTTTCTGGGATTAGTTTACTGCGTTTTAATGATTCAAAATATTTCAAATCTTATGAAGAGCTATGTATGGTATTAGAAGAAAAGTTTGTTATATTTTATGTAAATTTTAACTTGGATGATCAATATAAAATAATTCCAAAAAAGGTATACAAAAATAATTATAAATTAGGATAAATCGAAGTTTTATTGTATTAAACGTTGATTAATAGAAAAATATGAAAAATTCGCTATTATGTAGGAAATAATTAGAAATTATATTTAAACATCAGAGAAAAGTTAGTGGGAAAATAATGTTTTATCTTTATAAAGATAAATATGATGATCCAGAATCTTATGCTGAAATACTGCGATTTTCGAAGAGGTTTATCAATCTAATATCTGACATTTTTATTTTCATAAACAACATCAATCAAAGTATAGTAGTAGTAGATGATTCTGGTGGGTTCCATAGCGCAAAGACACTCATTTTCTCAGGTTAATAGAAACGTTAAACCAAAGACAAAAAAATCATAAAAAGCCCCAAAAAATCCACAAGAAAGATGGGGGTAGGGCAAAGTGTAGAAGAAAACACTATGTCGGCGAGCATTTGAACTTATCAAAGGAAAAGTATGGTCTTTGCGGCAGAAATTCCCGAATTATCTACTATTCTCTCCTCAAGTATGCATTTGCTTTAAAAATGGTCTCTTGTTAGGCATACCCTTGATTAAATATTGTTTTATTCATAGCATATCCAGAGTAAATATAATCTCATGGTTCTCCATTTAGTGAAGTCAGCGATACTGTTACAACACAGATATCGCTAGCCGCAAAGCTGATGGAAAAGGCTACAAAAGTAAGCTCGGCAAATCCACAGAGATACAAAATACCACTTACATTTTCCGAAGAAACGACGAACAAGATAGCTATGACAAGAAAAGGAATATTTGGTAGGTAGTCTTACTTTAATCTCAAATTTATTGAGGTACATACAGAGTACTATCGTTAATATCCTTTCCATATTTATATTTGTTGATGCAGCACAGTCTGACTAGATATCTATACACCTACTTTAACAATGTTCTTTGTTTTGCCTATTCATTGCTGTGTAAGTATAGACTACAGCGAGAATACCAACCATTAAACAAGGGTTTGGAGTTATCGGCAAGATCTACGTATATCTGCATATCTAACCAATCTCTCTTTTACCGCATATTGCTGTTTTCAGTTTTCGATAACTTAAAAAAACGACAAAATATATTTTCTCTTTCCTGCTTCCTCTTTATTGGTTGTTTCACATATTTCAAAAAAGTAAGAAAAAAAGTAAAAACTAGAAATTATATGAAAAAGAAAGGGACTTAACAAATGCTTGCGAATAAAACTCTGATGTAAACATTGCACTACAATGCCATCTGTATACAAATATGATTTAATTCAACGTTTTCTAGGTGAAAGAAATCAACTTCACCCAACGAAGACCATTATGGTTGTTGGAGCTACTGGCGCAGGAAAAAGTACATTGATTGATGGCATGATCAACTACATAGTCGATGTAGCCTGGGAAGACGACTTTAGATTTACCATGATTGACTTGACTGAAGACGAGAAGACAAAGATACACCAGCAGGTAAGTAAAGAAATGGATACAGTTAGGTGCCTAGAGTCTTTCTGTGGCATAAGGTAAGACATCGCAGGACAACTTTAGATTTACTAAGATTGATCCTACTGAAATCGAGAAAGCAAATATATACCAGCAGGCAAGTACAGCTATATCTCTAATTATGTATCTAGTGATTCACTTGGGTGTAAGGTAACACATGACGGGATAATAAGGTATTTGCAAAGTGCCAATATTTAATTAACATCAGTTTCGTTTGGTTAAAATGAAATTTGAGTGTTTATAATGAGCTAAGAATACCATTATGATAAAACGAAGTAAATTGTCCTTCGTAATACGTATTAAATATAAAACACATCTCGTAATTAAGATTTTATAGTACTATAAACATTTAAGAAACATTGTATGTGGCATTTAATTCATTAAGAACACTAAGTAAAGCTAATGCCTCAATGACACTAAGTTGTGGTTAAGATACATTGTAAAGACTTTAATTTAAAGACTGCAAACATTAAATGCTTTCTTTCAAGTCAATTTCGCAAACAATGATATTATATATTTTAAAAGGATTTTATTGAAATTAAGTGGATGAAAGTCCCAAAAGTTTGGTTTTTGTGCTTTAAAACGCTTCTTGTCAACACCCTATTGCCTCTGTTGTTAAGATTGGTCTGGCTGTATTAGCATCCAAGTAATAAATTATCGAACTACTGTTTTATAAACAAAAATACTTGAAAAAATTGCTCAGAGCAAAAACACTCCACGGCTTTTATGTGTTTAGTTTTAAGGGTTCCAATGTATACGAAGCATACACAATGATGATATTACTCAACGAATTAAAGATAACGTTAAACTTGCGTTTGAGTCTACTACTTCTATGTTTACATCTTCCTTTTTTATAAAACATTGACGAAAAGCATTATATTGAAATTGAGATATTTTAGAAATTAATTAAAACATAGTTAGATTATATTTCACTTATTCTCAGTTAATGTGTGTACTCAGGAATATTGACGAAGTTCATTGTCCTCAAAATATAGTGACAAAATAAAATGACACTCGGGTCATTTTTGACTTTTGTACTACAATAAGTGACAGAATATCATATCGTTTTTGTAGGCCAAGTCACAAACAAGTTGGATCACATGCTACGAAGTTAACTATAAACATGGAAGTCGGCTCAGTTACAATTTGAATATCGTTGACACACCAGGGTTTGGTGACACTCGAGGAATCGAACAGGACAAGAAGATTGTGGATCAAATTCGTGATTTCTTCATGGCACCTGGAGATCGAGGTATAGACACCATAGATGCAGTTTGCTTTGTTACACAAGCACCCCTGGCAAGATTGACACATACTCAGAAGTATATATTGACGCTATCCTATCTTTATTTGGTAAAGACATAAAAGACAACATATTTGTCCTGATCACATTTGCAGATGGCAAAGAACCACCAGTTCTTGCAGCCTTAATGGAAGCGAATGTTCCGTTTAAGCAGACTTTTAATTTTAACAACTCTGCCTTGTTTGAGTGCACGGATTCTTCAAAGCAATTTGCCCAAATGTTCTGGAAATTAGGTTTAGCAAGTTTTGAAAATTTTTTTGATGAATTAAGCAAAGTACAACAAAAAAGTCTCAAGCTAACATCAGAGGTTCTACAGGCAAGGAAGCAAATTGAAATTACGATGGAAGGCTTGCAGCCTCAAATTCGAGACGGCCTGCACAAATTGAATACAATGAAAAAGGAAAGTGAGGTACTGGAGAAGCACAAGAGAGACATTGCCGCCAACAAGAACTTTACATATGTTGTCGATGAAATTCACCAGCGAAAGATTCATACAAAACCTGGACAGTATGTCACAAATTGCTTTGTCTGCAATTTTACGTGTCATCCTAATTGCATTTACGCCGATGATAGCGATAAAGCAAAATGTAGTGCCATGGGGGCAGACGGCAATTGTACTGTATGCACAGGGCATTGTAATTGGATACAGCATAGAAACAACGACTTCTATTATGAAACCTACGTCAAACAAGAACAGAGGACCTACAATGCTTTGAAGACGAAATATGATTATGCTGTTACTGAGGAAAAGAAGCAAACAACTGTGGTGGAAAAAATTAAATCGGCTTTTAAATTATTAGGGCGAAACGTTATGTGGATGATGAAAAAGGTCAGAGAAAGCGTCAATAAATTAGAGCAAGGCGCTCTGAAACCAAACCCACTAAACGAGGTCAACTATGTTAAACTTTTGATAGAGAGCGAACAAAGAGATGCAATAACTGGCTGGGAAGCTCGAATACAAATGCTAGAGGGCATTAAAAAGAAAGCGGAGTTACTGGAAAAGATACCACACGATGGTGTTGAAGACTCTTGGACAGATGAAGACGTCGCAGCTTTTCTGACAAATATTTAGCTCAAGAAGTGTATACTGAAGTTCAATTTTCCTCTTGTAGATACCCACAAAGCTATGAAACAACGTTTCTTTCGATACTGGAAACAAAATAAACACACAAGCCGAAAGCAAATGACACTCAAAAATGAATAGCGGAAAACACTATTTTGACACAAACAGCTATTTTGTTCTGAGTTGTTTATCCAGAACGAGTCTTTTTAAGCAAAGTGAACTAGACAGTTCCTAATTTTCTATTTCAGCTTTGTGGAGTATCTCCACACCTATTAATGCATACACCTGTATTTTATTACATTCAGATGGAGAATAAGGTCTTATTTGACGTTGTAGAAAATTTATATTACTAGAGAATATGCTGAAATCCAAAATTAATGATGGGTATTTTAGATTCTTCACCGGAAATGAAATTAGATGATAATTTCCAGAGCTAATAACAATTTGTTTTCTGACATATGCTTATTCAAAATTTTGTTTCTCTACCAATTGCAAAAAGATGAAACATTGTGAAAATGAGGCATTTAGCAAGTAGTTTAGAGTCTTTTAAGCTGAAGTTCATAGTTTGTGTGGTGTACATATTATATTTTGCTCATGCATATATTTGTTTTCGATTACTTGCTTTTGTTTTAATGTGTGAGAGTTCAAAGTTTTTCATCAGGTATGTTTTAATTGGTTAAATATTACATGCATAATATACAAATAATGAATGCCAAGGTCCATCAGACCTACTTTGTTTGTGCCTGTTCATTCAGATATCTACTCAGAACATGAAGAAAAATTAAAGAACCAGCACATACAACATTTCTTTATGATTCAGTGTACACTTTGGGTAATATATCTTGAGTTGCTATATTTAGAGTACGAGTTGCTTGCGACATTTTCAGGCCTACTATTTCAATTTAACCGTTAGTTCACATGTATTTTTCACATGAAAATAAGAACAAGCAAACATATGAGATGATTTCACGTATTTCAGTATCTTCCTTTAATGCAGTGTGTGATTTCTTTCATACTTAAATGTGAATCTTCTTTCTACTTGTTCAAAGTGACATCGTCTGTTACGTCATATTTAAGATACTAACCCGTACAATGAACATATAATAACAAGTGTAAAATATATTTAGGCAGTCATATGACTTATTATTTGTACGGGATTTATGCAAAGTTTTGGTTAATGTCGGTGGCATAATTGCAACGAATTAATTAAAAAATTATTCATCACTTTGGTTTATTTATCACTTTGGTTTCTAAATTGCAATAGATGCTACCCTTAAGTTATACTACAGTTTAATATATTTCAAAATACTGTAATACGAGATTCAGAAAATTATTTGATCAAATGCATATATACATAAGAGAAATGTAAAATGGTTTATATTATAAAGCCGGTAATTACGCATGAGTTTTTAGTATTTTTATGAGTGTGCATGTGTGTGTGTGTATGTGTGTGTATGAGTTTGTATGTGTGTGGGAACTAGAAATGTCTATCGAAATTGAACACTTTCATTCTACTGTTATAATTACGAAGACTGATCATGTGGCCACATGATGTAGTATTTCATTGCTCCTATATAGTACTTGCTGTAGTGAGTCAAAATAAAATTATAGTGTTATTACACTTTCTTGCATATTTTGGTTATGATGTCTATCTATGAGTGCGTATAAGTGTGTATGTGTGTGTATGAGTGTGTATGTGTGTGTATGTGTGTATGTGTGTGTATGAGTGTGTATGTGTGTGTATGTGTGTGTATGTGTGTGGGAACTAGAAATGTCTATCGAAATTGAACACTTACATGATACTCATAGTGAAATAGTTAGGTCTTTATGCTTATTTTCCATCTTTGTCAAATATAAATCAACAGAAAATCAGGGAATTTGAAAATAAATATATATCCCCAGCTTTGCTGTCTTGTTAAATCTTTCTTTCCGTTTATCTAAGTGGTATTGCTCTCATACATGCGCATATTAAGAAAACAACATATAAAGATTTACTTAATTAATCATGGGATATTTTGTATTGAAAGAATTCAATATTATTGCTCCAATCTCCCTTTTTAATTTAATATATAAACCTCTTAAATGCACACACATCCTACACACAAAACACATACGAGCAAATTTGAAATCTCAGACACATAAACGTTATCTCTTGCTCTCTTTCGCAATCTGTGTCCTAACAAATATATCAGAGAACAATAGCAACCAACGTTGTTCAGTCTTTAAATTCTCTCTATCCTCCACACAATCCGCCATTAGCGCCACACACAAACATATTTAAAAAATGCTTAGTTTTGACTATTCGTCCGGTGGGATTATTTATATTATCTTAACAGGACACTGTATAAATAATTTCAAAATAATCGATGGCAAATTTGTTAATGCAACAAGGGTTGGTCATTGTATTCTCACTTAAACACATGTGTGCTTGTTTAAACAAGCTAAAAACGCTCTCTCTCTCTCTCTCTCTCTGCCACATATGTACAGAGGAACAAGCCAACACGAACGGTCGATTCTTAAATCCTCTTATCCTGTCGTTATTAGGAAAGTGTTGAGGTTTGGCTACTAATCACGTGGGACATATTTTCCCTGCAGCTGATATTAGCTCTCTGTACATAAAACCTTAAACACCAAAGTGAAATCATAGAACGCGAATCATGAGTAGTGAATGGGGGTACTATAGCTTCAATGGGAGTTATCATTAAAATATGGCCTGGGGTACTATAGCGTCAACATTTTTGGCGTCAAATGGCACAGCCGTTCCTTTATAGCGTCAAGGGAAATTTTGTATTAGCACACCCTGGGACTGTTTAGCGTCAAGAGGAATGGTCCCAGGTAGCATGACATCACGGTACTGAACACTTGGTAACAGGGTAGCAAGGAGCTAACCTAGTTGTCCTAAATACGCGCAGCTAGCACTACGACTCTAAGGAGGGACCTATAAAATAGAGACATAGAGACCGACATATATTACTATAAAACCTAGAGTTATATATAAAGCATTACATAGACTTGAAATATGTTGATGGTGTTCATAAATTTGCATATTTATAATGATGCTATAAATAGTTTTAATCAAGGAAAAGACTAACACCAAAATGGATGTGACTAAAAGTAACGCTAAAATGACGAAATTGTCCCAGAACTTAACCGAGACTAAACATGTCCCTGAACATTAATTTACATTGGTTTAGACTAAAATTAATACTAAAATTACGACATTGTCCAATACTACAGTGGAAATTAAGAAAATCTGGAACATTAATATTCAAGTGACTGTGACTAAAAGTAACGCTAAACATACGAAATTGTTCCAGAATATGACGGAGACTGAACTTATCGCAGTAGATTAAGTTATATCAGGGTTCCTGCAGGTCATGGAATCCTGGAAAAAATTTTGGAATTTAAAAAATAAATTTCAAGGGCCTTGAAAAGTTATGGAATTTGTCAAAACCTTGAAAAGTTTTGGAAAAGTCATGGAATTTGTGACAATGGAGTTAAAGAAATTGATTACTTTAAATTTTATAGAGCACCGAGAACCGATTAAATAAAATGATAAAATTACAATCGATAAATGGTTTCAATTCATATAATAAGAGTAAGTTCTCCTAATGGAAGTATCACATGATTTCAGGTGTAGTTCACTAAATAAAAGAAAGCAACTGGAAAGTAATGTGTTTTGTTAATATTGTAAATAGGAACACATACAAAGACTACTAAGAATTGTTTCCTTTTTTCTTTTCAATACAAATTACATTGATCATTGGATTATGACATGAATTACTACATAAAGTCAAAGTGTGCTAGCCCATGTAAATTTAAAAAGTACATATTAAATATATTTGTTGTTAACTTATTTCTTATTTTAAATTGAAAGATGTTATTCTTTATGTTCATTTACTTGACAATGCAAGATAGCGCGGTCCTTGAGTTTTATGAAATGGCCCTGGAAAAGGTTTGGAAAAGTCATGGAATTTGTTTTTGTTAAGTCTGCAGGAACCCTGTTATATTTGCTTAGTCTAAAAGTAGAACTAAGATTACCAAAATCTCCCAAACCATAGTAGAGACTGAGAAAAACTCTGGAAGATTGTATTCAGATTGCCTTGACTTAAAATATTCCACTAAATTTCAGAAAAAATAGCGGACTTGAATGGAAACTGGTAACTAGTCAGATGTATTGGTTGTTAGAAATAGTTAAAGACGAAGTGTAGCACTAAATTCTGAAATTGCACCTGGCTTTAGCGGAGACTGAAAATAATCCATAGATAATTTTTTAAAATGTTACCAAGACTTAAAGTAGTACTGAAATTATCTAAACTCATACCGACCTTCGTGGAAACTGAAAAATTGTAAATAAAAATTAAACTAAGCGATAATATTACATCTATGGTAATTAGCATTATGGGACCCTACTTTTTTAAATAGAGCGTCAAATTTTATAGCGTTAATATTAGCATTAACTGACCCTACTTTGTACTATAGAGTCAAGATTTATAGCGTTAAATGGCACACCCTGGGACACTAACGGGAAGTTTGTATGGGAACAATAGGAATGGAACCGATAAGGTAACGTCTCAGTAATGGACACATGCAACCGAGAATAATGTTTTTGTGAGTTAATCATAAATTATATAACAACTAAAAAAGCTTTTCAGGCAAAAAAGAATAAGTCTTTTCGAGAAAGTGGAGTGGCCCTCTGAAAGGTTTTATTCGCGAATGCATGCTATACTCACCACCGAAACGAGAAGCATAAAACAACATATACTATCGCATCAACGAAACGAGTAGCATAAAACCCAAAATATACCATCTCATCAACGAAAGAGAAACACAAAACACACCCTATACAATCGCATCAACGAAAGAGAAGCATAAAACCCAAAATATACCATCTCATCAATGAAAGAAGAAGCACAAAAAACATAAAATATACCATCTCATCAACGAAACGAGAAGCATAAAACCCAAAATATACCATCTCATCAACGAAAGAAGAAGCACAAAACCCAATATATACCATCTCATCAATGAAATGAGCAGCACAAAACACACCCTATACCATCTCATCAACGAAAGAGAAAGATAAAACACAACATATACAATTGTATCAACGAAACGAGTAGCATAAAACCTAAAATATACCATCTCATCAACGAAAGAGAAGCACAAAAACATACCATATACCATCTCATCAACGAAAGAGAAGCACAAAACACACCCTATACCATCTCATCAACGAAAGAGAAGCACAAAACACACCCTATACCATCTCATCAACGAAAGAAGAAGCACAAAACACAAAATATACCATCTCATCAACGAAAGAGAAGCACAAAACACAAAATAGACCATCTCATCAACGAAAGAGAAACATAAAACATATCATATACCATCTCATCAACGAAAGAAGAAGCACAAAACCCAGAATATACCATCTCATCAACGAAAGAGAAGCATAAAACACACCATATACTATTCACACCAACGAAACGAGTAGCATAAAACAAACAAAAATATACTATTCACACCAACGAAACGAGAAGCATAAAAACAAAAAATACTATCCACACCAACGAAACGAGAAGCATAAAGCACAAAAATATACAATCTACACCAACGAAACGAGAAGCATAAACACAAAAAATAATATCCTCATCAACGAAACGAGAAGCATAAAACAAAAATATACTATTCACGCCAACGAAACGAGAAGCATAAAAACAAAAAATACCATCCACACCAACGAAAGAGCAAGCATAAAACACACAAATATAATATCCACATCAACGGATGAGAAGAAAAAAACACAAATATACTATCCACACCAACGGATGAGAAGAAAAAACACAAATATACCCTTTACACCAATGAAACGAGCAAGCATAAACCACACCAATATACTATCACACCAACTAAACGAGGAATCATAAATCGCACAATATACTATTTCATCAATGAATGAGCTTGCATAAAACACACTTATATACAATTCACACCAATGAACGCACATGCAAGCACATACTCAAACGTACGAGCGCACACAAACACGAGATTACTTGTTATAGCTGTCGCAAAAAGACTATAAAATCGTTTTACCATGCCAAAACCGTTATCATTGGTGATACAACAGATTCCTTGGAAGGAGATCCATGACCATATTCAAACAGTGGAGGATTACCATTGTCTTTTACGAGAACTGTGTCCATTGAATTGGGGACGAGTATCGTGTGTGTCTTAGTGACTTGCTTTCTGGGATTTCGTTTACCGTCCGATGATTTGTGGACACTTTACGAACAGTACGTACCACTTCAAAAAAGTATGAAAGTCATTCCTTTAAATGCTCACAAGAAACTCATTCTCCTGAAAAATTTGCGCTTTCATCTGGATACTTCTCAACCTTTACGGAAACACAAGATTCGTCAACTTTTAGGTACCGAAGAGGTGTATGAGGATGTGTGTGTAGCTTGTGACTTACACCCTCACTGGACAGATGTACGTGACTGGAAAAGTGTGGGTTTTGAGGCTTGGACTAAAGAAGTGGCTAACTATGCCCGACATTTGTAATCCTAAAACATTAAAACTTTCCGTGAAAAAAGTCACCTTTAATCCTGTGTTAGTGACAATACCAGAGAAAGAAGTACAGTCTGTCACGGAGGAAAACCATTCTCTTCAGGACAGGACAGTCCTTGACATTCCCGAAAGGCCATTCCAGGAGAACCTTTGTGTGACAGTAACAAACCATGTACAAACGTTTTAGAACATTACTCACTGTCCCTAGGACACTACATTTGCATGACAAAAAATGTTGTAAAGTAGAAACTTGTTTATATTCCACGATAGTTGTGTTGATGTGTCTTTTATCCATGTACTTAACCATTTGGCTATTATGTATTTATGTCTTTCGTGTTATTTCATTTTAAAGTTTGCAATAAACGTGTCCTGAAAAAAGTATAAAAACTCTTGTCTTGTTTGTCTTCGTGTTACAAGAAAGGTGACATTCCTGACACTACTATGGCTACCTCTACTGTCTCTGCTCCCTCTTCCTCCACTTTCAAAGTCATTGACGAACATTTAGATCGTGCTAGTTGGGAAGCCTTGTATCTTCGACATCCTTTTAACATGCTTATTGCTGGACCTAGCGGTTCAGGCAAAACCGAATTTGTCAAACGTTTGATCGAACATAAACATCATTTGATCGATCGTTCACCTCAACGTATCGTGTGGTGTTACAAAGAGTGGCAATCCGCGTACAGCCTTCTACGAGAAAGTCAAGGTGAATCCATTGTGTTTGTGGAAGGCATTCCGGTCGAAGACGACGGTATCGTGTCTGACCCTAGTCAAACCCATTTGGTTATTTTTGATGACATGTTAGGAGAAGACGAAGAAGAAATTAAACTGTGGTTTACACGCAAAGGGCATCATCGTAATGCCAGTGTCATTTACATTACTCAAAATTTGTTTCAACAAAGTAAAGCCCATCGTACCATCAGTCTCAATGCTCATTACGTGGTCTTGTTTAAAAGTCCTAGAGATAAATCGCAAGTGCAAGTCTTAGCCAAACAATTAGGAACACCTTGGCTAACTCATGCGTACGAAGATGCCACTCAAACTCCACACGCCTATTTACTCGTGGATTTGAAACCCACTACCCCCGATTATTTGCGATTTCGTACCCATCTGTTTCACCACTGGTGTCAAGACGGAGGACCTGTCGTGTACTCATCCCCGTCGTCGACTTAACCATGACCAGCAAAGAAAAAATAGTATAAAAACCTTGGTTACTTGGATTCTGTCTCACACATCGTTAACATGACGTCCCTTCAGTCTCATCTTCCCATTAAGTTGATTCGTGCCTTGTATGGCATTAGTCGCGAGAAAAATCCACAAACACGTGCTCGTGTCTTAGAAGCCAGTCTCAAAGAAGTCTTACGATGGTTTACGGTGACAGCACGTCAATTACTGCAAGGCATCATTCAGATTCCACATCAAACCAAACGTTTTTTTGACAGAAACAAAGTAGCCTTGACGCAACTAGCTGATCCTCGCATTGACACTCAAACCAAAAAGCAAATCATTTTGAAACCTGGAGGTAGTGGTTCACTAGGAGGTGTCATCATTCGTTCCCTCCTAAAATGGGATTCCAATGCACCCAAACTTGTCCCCAAGAAACAAGTCACTCCCAAACGTACCCAGAAGAAAAAGAGCCGCGGTAGCAAAACCAAGTCACCACCTCAGAAAAAGAAAAAGAGCCGCGGTACCAAAACCAAGTCACCACCTCAGAAAACGAAAAAGAAAAGTCCACCGAAAACAGTTTCAACCTACAAGAGAGCGTCTCCAAAAATGTCTTCTCCAGCAGTAATACCCTCTTCCTCTTTAGCAGCAGTGGCTGCTGATCACAAAGTACCTGCCCCCAAAATCAAAGTCCAAGAGAGATCAGGTGTGTTACAAAGTTTACTCGATTTGTCCAACCAAGAATTAGCTCGATTTAGCCCTTTGCGAACTCCTCCACGACGTGTGTTGCCTGTCATCAAGTTGATACGACGTAAAGACAATCAGTGACGACGCATTCCAGTATAAAAAGATCTGAGGTCCATTTTAACATCAGTGTTTTTTGTGCTGCTAATCACCTCAAGATGGCACCACCAAGAAGTGTACACCATCACCATCGTCGTTCTTCTGTGCAAAAAGGAAAAGGAAAACGAAAACGTCAGTCACGTCATCCTAAGAAACGCTTAGTTCAGCATCGACGACACCTACAGAAATGACACAGTCGTTCCAAGGAAAAAAGAAGTCACCAAAGAGGAGGTTTCTTCAGTCCTTTTTTATTTACAGAAATATTGACAACATGTTGGGAAAGCTTGACCAATTTGTAAAAGAGAGACAACAAAAAATTGATCAGGGACAAAGGCCATATGGATAAGGGCTAACAAGGACGAACTATGAAGTTAAGTGGCTGTCGTGTACCCAAAGATGTATCGTTCTCCTGTTCCAAAAGGAAACAGGACAGTTTCGTTTTGCTAAAAAAGGATAAAAGGTCATGTACCCAAGTGATTGGCCTTAGCGTACTTTTTGGTGTCTGCCCTGGAAACAATTCACAAAAAATTTCACCCTCCAAAACCCATTCCTCTTCTACTCCTGAAGGAAAGAAAAGAAAAGGACTACCTCCTCGTTTAGTCAAACATTTGGTCATGTTGTCTGTCATGTCCAAAGCTCCTTCACCCATGCAAAAAAACTCATTCAAACCGCCTCGAAGGACGTCATCGATACCGTGTGCGAATGTTGTCTGAATGTTTTGAAAGGCACGATTCCTTTGTCTGCACATCAGAAAAAATGCTAAGCCAAACATCGACACGTTCTTCGTCACATGGTCCGAAAGAAAATACCTATTCGTCAAAACAAAAAGATGTTGGTGCAACGCGGAGGAATTGCTATTTTACCCCTGTTAGCACCCTTGCTGGGAAACATAGCACAACCCTTGTTGCAAGGAGTAATGGGAACACTTGGAACTATCCTGGGAGGACAAAGATAAAAGGAGAACACTGGAGTCAAAAGATCCCAGACGTGATTCTTGAAATCTAATGGAAGGACGAAAACTGACTTTAGTCCCTTATAAACGATGGATGGAATACCATCGTTGGCAAGAACAACGGACCCCACAATTACCTCCCAATCCTCATTTGACCGAAATGTCCCAGTTACAACACGAATTGCAATCGTTGATGGATCGTAGCGATTTGTCCGAAACGGAAAAATCTCAACGGTACGGTCAATTGTTGCAACGACTGCAACTCTTTCACCAAAAAGCTTTAGACGAAACAGCTGTACCTTCTTTGAAAGATTTGAAAGCCTTGATGAAAAGTCCATCACCACTATCCTCAGCGGTTAAAGCAGAAGCAACCCCACACATACCTGAAGAAGAAGAAGAGGTACGAGAAGTCTTTCAAACACCATCAGCAGCTCCCCTTCCTAGTAAAATTGCAACGTCCTTGTTGACCCCTTCCCCTACACCTCAACGAGAAGAACTTAAAGCTTGGGTTAAAAAGATGATGTCCACTCCTTCTTCGACAGAAGTAAAAAAGAAAGAAGGGAAACCAGAAGTGAAAAAAGACAAGAAAACCAAAGAAATTCCCTTACCACCATTACCACCTCCAACACCATTAGCAAAACTACCTTCCACTTCGACTCCTGTGGCACATCGAACACGTAAAGCCGTTTCCAAACCACCCTCTCGCTCCATAGCGAAAAGCATCAGCGAAGATTGGATCACTTATTAAAAAACAAATCAAAAAAGAAAAAAGAAAAAATGGAGAAGGTCTTAGCTAGCATTTACTACGATCCATCTCATCCAGCTGGCTACGGAGGTGTTCAAAAATTGTATCGTGCTGCCAAAACAAAACTGAAAAGTGTCCGTTTACCTCAAGTGCAACGATGGTTACAAGAACAAGCTACGTACACCTTACACAAACCCATTCGACGAAAATTTTCAAGAAGTCGCACCCAAGTGGAAGGTATCGATCATCAATGGCAGGCGGATTTGGCCGATGTCTCTCATTTGGCCACCTACAATCGTGGCTACAAATATTTGTTTTGTGTCATCGACGTCTTTTCCAAATTTGCTTGGGTCGTGCCTTTGACTTCCAAATCGAGCAGTGAATTAGTGCGAGCCTTGAAACTGGTGTTGAAACAAAGTGGTCGTCACCCTCTTCGATGGCAAACCGACAAAGGTACCGAATTTCTAAACCAAGCTTTCCAAAAAGAATTGAAGAAACGTGACATTCATTTTTTACCACCGAGAATCCCGAAACTAAAGCCAGTATCGTGGAACGTTTTCAACGCACTTTGAAAGAACGCATGTGGAAATATTTTACGCATCAACACACTCTCAAGTACATCGACGTCTTACCACACCTCGTTCAATCGTACAACCAATCTTACCATCGGAGCATTGGGCGTGCCCCTCAAGACGTGACTCCAGACAACGAAGTGACCGTCTTCGAGCGTCTGTTTGGTACGTCTCCGTCAATCACTGGTTCCAAGAAAGGTAGACAGTTAGCCGCAGGAGATTGGGTACGCATTGGCAAAACCAAACGTACTTTCGACAAAGGTTACTTGCCCAACTGGACCACTGAATTGTTTCGTGTCACTGAACGAGTGCGTGGTCGTTATCCTCCCGTCTATAAATTGGAAGACATGAACGGAGAAGTGTTAAAAGGAACGTTTTACTTACCCGAGTTACAACGTGTGACCAAAAAAGAAGACGACGTGTACGAAATCGAAAGCATTCTCGATCGAAGAACACGAAAGGTGGGAAAACGACGTGTCAAAGAAGTCAAAGTACATTGGAAAGGATATCCGTCAAGTTTTGACTCTTGGATTGACGCTTCTCAAATCATTGACTATAAAAAGAAGTGACCATCATGGTCTTCAACACAGCCTCAGTTCCTACTGTGAACGCTCCTTCCCCCAGTTCTTCTCTGCAAGATCTACAAAAGCAACCCTTGTGGGTGTGGTGTGGAGAACGTGTGCCTAAAACTAAAATCGTCTTTTTCTGCCAAATCTTTGTGGTGTATTGTGTCATCGGTGCAGCTATTGCCAATCTAAGTTTACAACAAGGAGACAAACAATTGTGGACCATTTTACTCAGCAGTTGCATTGGTTACCTTCTTCCCAACCCGTCCCTAAAATATTCCTCTAACGAAAACAACAACAACAACAACAACAACAACAACGCGAGTCTGGTGTCCAACGTCAGTTCAAACAGTCACCCTAACCGTCCTCTTTTAGACACTCCTCTGACATCCAGTGACTCCTCGGACACTAGAACTATGGAATTATGAACAACCAATTTTACTTAACCTTACCCAGTGACAGTTCCATGGAGGTGTTTCCTCAGAACACTTTGTGCTGTTATACGGCCAGATTACCTGAGGCCATTCAATTGGAACACGAAGCTCATTGGGAAGTGACTTTGGTTGAAAAGATTCACCCTACACAAATATAAGGCATCCTCGAAAATCAAAACACTCAGAAGTGCAATTATTCATGACTGATCGTTTTTGGTGGTGGTAGTAATCCTAGCTCTAACGATGGTGAAGAAGAAGGTATCAATGTTCAACAATCATCGACTTATATGATAAAAATTCCTGCGGGGTGTTATTTTAGTGAACAACATTTGGTGAACACCATTGCAGACAGGTTCAATGCCATGTTTGAAAAAGCCTTGGAGAAAGCCAAAAGATGTGTCAAGATTGAGTACTGCCCCATATCTAATCGTCTTATGATGAAATTCCCAGAGCCAAAAATATTGTCCATTACATTTTGTCGTGGATTGTATGACATTTTGGGTGGAGACCCAAATTTGACCATTAACGGAATACCACCAACCGTAGGTAATAACAAGGAATTTGGGAAAACTTTTCGATTTCCTGTAGAAATGAACCAAGGACTGAATTTGCTATTTCTGTACTCCGATGTGGTGGAGTACAGCGTCGTTAGACACATCTCCGTACCTTTACTGCGTGTAATTCCTTTCAAAGTAGATTCTGCCACAGTTGATGGCCAAGAAGGTGCAAACATCTATCACGTTCAACGTGAATTTGTTTATCCTCACTATTTACCAATCAGTAAGTCGTATTTCGACACTGTAAACATTACTATAAAAGAGATCTAGGACAAAATATTCTATTCACCAAAGGGAAAATCACCATGAACCTTCATTTTCGAAAACGATTATTCTAAAAAGTTCTTGTCAGTCATGTATCCTGTGTACTAAGGAGTCAAGAAAAGTAAGGAGACCTGGGCAAAAGAGAGGGAGGATAAGGAAAACCAAGAAAGAAATGAAGAACTTGAGAAATTAAATCAAAACTGGATGAAGATACAAGTCAAGTTTAGAGCTATGGTCATCCAGACTGGATGCTCGAAGAAGAGCAGAAGAAGAGCAATGAAATTTTAGAGAACTTCAGGAGCTGGTGGAAAAAGTGGAGAAGTTAGAAGAAGAAAACAAAGGCCCTTTTCAGGGCCACTTTCCATGCTTCGAAAAGATTATACTTTTCAACAAAAAAATTGCCTGTATAAGTTATAAACCATACATTTGACTACATTCACCAACACGAAGAATGCTTGATGTCACAGTACTTGACGAATGCTTGACGTTACAGTACTTGCACATTGATACACTGTTGACAATTGTCCTGTACCATGATGTCATGCCACCTGTGCCATTTCTATTGGCCGTATACAGGCCCAGGGTGTGCTAATTTGAAATTCCCATTGTCCGTATTGTGCCCCAGAGTGTGTCATTTGTCAGTATAAATCTTGTCCGTATATTGACCCAGGCTGGTTTTTAATGATACCTCCATTGTCCGTATAGTGCCCCCATATACTACTAACATTAAGTATCTAAATCACACATATATATTGCGATACTTTAACAACTCGGTGCACTAATTCCTCCTTAGTGTCTAAGATGATCATGCACGGCATCATACATATTGTCTTCATTTTCATTTTGAGTTCATATTGTCAATGATATGTCATTACCCACAGCATTCATGTTTTTGTCAATTGCTAGGTGCATTTATATCTTCTTTTCATATAGCTCAGACTATATGTAGACATGTATTCATTATCCATAATGTATAATTGTATATTCTCCATGTTTTTGTCAATAGTTATATGCGTACCTAATTGGGATTGTTTGTTCAGACTATATGTGTAAACATGTCATTATCTTCCATGTACCAGTGTCCACAGTCTCCATGTTTGTCTCAGTATGTATGTGCGTACTTTGTTTGCATTGATAGTTCAGATTATAAGTTTAAACACGTTCTCATTGTCCATGATGAACCAATGTCCTTTGTCTTCATGAAGCTGCCCTGCTGCTTTCTTCTCTTGTGAAAGAATATTTAATAATTAACACATTAGCCCCTGGAGGGTTTTGTTGTTTTCGCCTGAAATGCGAATAGGAAACACATTTTGGGGACTATTTCTGAATACATCCTAATACATCGACTTCCAATAGCTTTTCGGTTAACCTAATGCCTAGTTGTGTAAAAGAAAACGTCGTTTTTCATTGATCATTTCTGCCGCGCATGAATAGAAGGGTAAAAGTTGAAGTTTTTTTTCTGCTTAACGGACCCATCATTTTCTTATCAAGACCGCTCTTTATTACAGATGCCCATCTTATCCTACTTTTTCGCCTATCTGTGTGCAGTTCAGACCGGTCTGCCTTACATCTGAGGCCAAAAAGTCTACAATCAGGACACAAAATCAGATTCCGACCTCGGGAGAATTTTGGGTGGAAAACACAGGTTCAAATAATTACCTTTTATCCTCTAAAATTTGCTTCGAAAACGTTCAGGTAGATATAACCATTAGTCACATAATACGGCCTTTCAAAGAGTTAGCCAAATTGAGCACACATTTTTGTTATCATAGAACGAAACCCACAAACATAGATGAAATTGTTTATGTCATTTAACGGTTACTTGACTTGATGCATGCATATATATATATATATATATATATATATATGTATATATATATATATATATATATATATATATATATATATATATATATATATATATATATATATATATATAGGGGGGTGAAATACACATTGACCTTAGATTGCCATGATTTATACACAGATAGTTCACTTGAGAATTTGTTGTTATTATATGCTCATTTTTTCTCCGTTAACTTTCAGTTGTCAGAATCGTTCAGTATTTTACGATAATTCGCTCACACTCCTTCATATTACACTTTCGTGTGCCCAATAGTGCTTTAGGAACTACATTGTAAACAAATCATGTGCACTCTCGCAGTAAGCGCTTTACGTTTTGGTTGATTAAATTTGTTTCTGAATGAACTAAAGCAGATGTTTTTTGGACTGCACATATCAGTTGCTTTGCCACATTGCGCGTTAACTTTCTTAACACAAAGCTTCGGATTTCCTGGGTCCCTACAAATAGCATGCAAGTGACAAGGCATAAACCGACTGCTTTAGCTAGTAATAAGAATGGCAAAAGTATACTTACAGTTCTACATCCTGAATCGCTACAAAATGTACATTCTTCGTTTAGCAAATCCGAATGACATGAGCCATGTCAGGGATTCTCAAGCTTCATTACACATTTCTAAATTGTACGGTGATTTCGACTATATTCCTAATGCAGTTCACATCCTCCTTACTCCACTCAAAATGACATAAACATTACAAAACATAGCATCTTTTTGATAAAGGTAATCGAAAGACCGTATTTTTCCCATATTATGATTTCAAACATTCAATGACAGAACAGAAACATGCTTGTAGATGTCACCACTTTGCTCCCTCGCTTCTGAAATCCAATATACTTCATGTAGAATTGACACAGATAAATCCAGTACATAATCACGAAATTTTGTAGAATCGACAAAATTACCAAAATCTATTCATTCGAGATCAAATAGAAAAGTTATTGCAACGCGCTTTCACAATATGACTCCAAATTTCAATTTTAAGAAGTTATGTTCTGTGTGCGACTCAGTTTAAAATTTATCAGGGCAGAGTTATGTGTGCAATAATGATGTTGCTGTGTAATGATGTATATGCGCTTGTGTATTTAGTTTGGAATACGGCATACATGTGTGTGATGTGATTTAGAATTTTAAAGTAACTTTAACAAGTTTTTAGTCGTATCACTACGATGTCACTACGATGTCTGTAGTGTGGCACTTTATAGTGGTGTATTGGGGTATTATGCCAGTCACATTATCCTGACACCAGGTCGACCAGTCCTAACCTAACACTAACCTCTTAATGCAGAGCGCCTAGCGAGGCAGATGTTGGTATCATTTTTGTACGTCTTTGTTTTGACTCAACCGGGGCCCGAATCCACGACCTCTCGCATCCGAGGCGGACGCTCTAACCACTAACTACAAATACGGCATATAGTGGGACACTGTATTATCGCGGTACATAATGTTATCGGTACACAATAAAACCGATCTGCTATTGCTGCATTGTTACAACTTATAAAGTTTCTCTGATTTTCCCTGTATCTATTTCTATAAAAGATATTGGTCAATCCAATCGCGTTAATATAAATAAAACCGCTTATGTCGGATGACCCAGATTACCGTGCCATGGGAGAACAACTCTATATTATCTCGGTATTTACCTAGATTATGTACGCACATATTATAATAAACAAAAAATTTGAACTTGGTGATAGGTAACGTCCACGCTTGCATTGGCTGAAAATTTTAACGAAAACAAAGGATTTAATGATTAAATTAAATACACTAATGTAAGTTAAGTTGAAATCCTTGATAACTACAGTAGTGAAAAAATTATGTATCACTTTGTTTGAATTAAGTGCAATGTGGTCAGAGAAATCTATATATATATATATATATATATATATATATATATATATATATATATATATATATATATATATATATATATATATATATATATATGTATATGTATATATATATATATATATATATATATATATATATATATATATATATATATATATATATATATATATATATATATATATATATATATATATATATATATATATATATATATATATATATATATATATATATATATAAACGAATAAATCAATTATTAAACGAATAAATCAATTGATAACTACAGTAGTGAAAAAATATATACCACTTTGTCTGAATTAAGTGCAATGTGGGCAGATAAATCTATATATAAACGAATAAATCAATTATTAATATTATTATGAAATGTTACTAATTTCAAAGGTAGTTAAACTACTTTTGTGGGGGCCCCGAGTGGCCAAGTGGTCTAAAGAGCTATTCGTTACGGATCACTGCCATCTGCGTGGGTTCGAGTCTAACATTCGGCGAATGAGGATATGTGAGAAAGCTTGCCAGTAGTTTCTCGTGGGTCGGTGGTTCTTTCCGCGGATTTCCCGGTTTTTTTCCTCCAACATAAATACTGGCTGCCATGTATAGCCTATCGTGTGCTAAAAATGGCGTTAAGCCCAACAACAAAAACAACAACAACAACAACAACTATTATTGCTTTCCTATTTGTTGGATAAATAGACTCATTAGCAGCGTTGTGTCAATTAGGGTTCAAACTAACTACCATGAAATCAAATTGCAACCTTGACCTAGTTATGACATGTATTTCACTATCAGGATATGACCTATACTCATCAAACAACAGACGATACACTGAATAAATTTCGCAATCAAATCGAATGCAGGTATAGCAAGTTTGACTGGAGTTTTGTTTACGGTGATCAACGTAATTGTATGCACTTTACAAAAAAGTGATGTTCATTTTTTTATTGTAAACTTTATAAAAATGTTGACATTTTTGATGAGATTGCGCTTTAAGATATATGCTTCCTTACTGGCTACATATCTACATGCGTAAACAACCGCTAGACGACGCGTGTCCAAAATTAATCGGAAAATTCCATTTGCTGCGATAATATAGAGCCTGCGATAATATAGCGTTGGACTATACAATGAGTTACTCTGATTCTTAAAGTGTATTTTTGTTTATGCAATTAAGCCTTAGATAGAATAAGAAAATGAATATATAATAAAAAAGTTACTGTAATTGAATGGGAAAATAGGAACTCGTTTTGTCAGATGGATATACTGTACTCCCAAGGTCGTGCAGTGTTTCCATCAGAAAAAAACTCGTTCATATTTCCCTATACAAATACAGTAACATATAATTACATAATCAATCTCTTTGAGGTAATTTTCCATTTAATTAATATTGAGATCATTGAGAGTTTATTCGAGTGAGTTTTGGAATATGCCGTTGTGATAATATGAAGACTTTTGCTACGTAAACAGATTTGTCGCGAGACCTGAGCCCTAACGAGTAAATTCCTACTTGGTCATTTATTTAGAAAAGTTCGATTTATCTTCAAAATAAAACACTGGCAAATTCAGAATATTTTATTTTTTTTATTCACAATAGCGTTTGCGGCCCCAATTAATATTTCTTATCAAAAGACTTCGTATTAATTCAGAGCAAGTACGTGTTGCATGTATTGTTCAAATACATGGTGGTGCAATTAGCATTTTCGTTGTAAATTACCTTCCCTTCCCGTTAAAAGGAAAATAAAACGTTGAAAGAATCAGTTGGATTATGTTTTCTCATGAATGATTACTCATACCGATACTGATTAAGAAACCTGTGATTTTCTTCAGTTTTGGTATTATTTATTATTTAAAGCGAAGTTATGTCATCTGTTTAACATAACGTGTTTATAATAGCCTTTGAACTAAAAGGAATTACAATGAGACATGTTTCTGCTTTAACGAGTTTCTGATCTTGGTCTGAGCACTTCATCTGCATTATTTCTTCATCAACTTGTCTGAAATACTAAATAAATGTATTGTATTATAATTATTCTAATTTTTATATTGCATTTTTTCTGTCTCATTGTTGTTGTTGTTGGGCTTAACGCCATTTTCAGCACACAATAGGCTATTTATGGCGGCCAGTATTAATGGTGGAGGAAGAAACCGGGAAATCACCGGAAAGAACCACCGACCCACGAGAAGCTACTGGCAAGCTTTCTCACATATCCACATTCGTCGAATCTTAGACTCGAACTCACGCAGACAGAGGTGAGATGGCAGTGATCCGTAACGCACCACTCGGCCACTCGGGGCCCCTTTTCTGTCTCAATCGCAGTTCTCTTAGTTACATAATGAAGCTGACTCAGTCTCACCTTTTTTAGCAGTTTCCTAAGATCCTAGAAGACATTTAGATAGATAGTAACCTGATTATTCTTGGATATCTCAACTGCAGCTTTGATTGTTCTGGAGATTCATTCACATCAAAACTCCTATATTTTATCCATATTTGCTGCCTCAAACAGTCAATTAGAAAGCCTATTAATCAACATGGTCAAAATTTAGACAAGATTCTTCATAGACCTGATGACAATATTCTAACATCGTCTTTGAAGTCCTAGTGACTTGAATAAGATCACATATGCGTCATGTGCCATCTCACCGTGTCAGTCCCAAACCCACCATATCCCGTGTAATAAATATAACACAACTAATGCATGACATCGCAGCAAAGCTAACATATTAATTCAGTTTGTAAATTTCATGGTGTTTGTTTTTTATCTTGTCATTGTATATATTGTTATTTGTTATTATTTAATATTTTAAGTCGCTATGAGCTTTTGAAGATTTAACTTTGTACTTATTCCACATTATTATTATTATTATTATTATTATTATTATTATTATTATTATTATTATTATTATTATTATTATTATTATTATTATTATTATATTATTATTATTATTATTATTATTATTATTATTATTATTATTATTATTATTATTATTATTATTATTATTATTATTTGTATTGCATTGTATTTTACTGTTTTGTGATGCATTGTAAATAATAATAATCATAAAAAGAAAGACTGTTGACGCTCTAACACATTCAAGGCTATTGCATATCACCATTTATAACCTGAAATTCATTCAGAACACTTTTCGTTATTACTTGTCTTAAAACGTTTAGAATTTACTGTAGATTTAATTCTTAAAACTGTATGTTCCTCTAGCATTTTCATTTTGTAGAATCAAATTATTTATAAAGGTTTACAAAACTTGTTCACTTTGCTTCTTTAACGATACTTAGTTTAAGACCATATAATCTTATAACCGATTCTGAAACAGTTACTTGAAGTTTGAGTATAACAAATGGATATTGGGTCAAAGCGTAAATTGGGTCGAAAAAAGAATTGCTTCATATTGTTTCACAATCAATTTATTTACGTTTTGCCTTTATTGGTAGGAAATTATTGTTGCGTTACAATTCTACGAGCCTAATATAATAATTAATTTTATTTTCTCATGATTAAGCAAGACACTTTCTCACACTTTGCTTTCAAGGTTGAGGGGGTTATATCTGGCAATTGTTAATAGGTATATCATGTTGAAAGATCATTTTGGCGTTAGCTTACGTCAAAGTCTAACCTAGATTAATATCTGTTTTATGTTCTTATAAGATATGCAGAAACATACACAATTTTAAAATATTTACACATTTTAAGAATCCAAATATCGCACATATATTTATGTGGCTCTCTATTAGGTAAAGTCCACTAATGATTGAGCAACGATGGCGTTTTTTATGTATTGACCGAGTGGTGCATTAATGTATCTTTTTTTGTAATTGCTAATCATTTTGCATTCATCTCATTCGCATTTGTAAAGATTTGAACACCAAACCAAGATAAAACTGTTTAAAGCCTGCTGACTGGGCAAGATGATCAGGGATATTTGCTTCATATGAGCACAGTATTTGTCGTTAGAAAGTACAGTCATTATACATGTAATAGAGATATACACATATTACTCTTTACGCCCTATCTTCCCAATTATAAATCACACTTTGATAATGAATACATATCGAGCACATGCATTATTTATACAATGTAAGACTGGATCATATGATTTATACAAACATTGAATTGTGACAACATTTTATGTGCATACCCCTGGTTAGTTCCTCTACCATTGTCAAGCAGTAAACGCAGATCATATATAGGTAGTGTACTCTTTAAATTACAAATATGTTTTAAGTAACGTATTCAGTATGATAAACTTTAATAACTTAAATGATTGGAAATTATTACATAAAATATAGTTTTCTCTCAAAATGTATTTTCAACGTATTTCAAATACTATTTGCAACATTTGACAAGGAAATTGATCGATTTGACGATGTTCTTTTACCATCATGTTTAAATGAATCATATAATTATATAATTGTCCTGCTGTATCCGCTCTTTTAGCCCGTTTCACTCAGAAACCAGGTATATATTTAAACATATGCATGGTTCAAAGTCAAAGCATCAAAAGTAAGTTTGACAACTTAAACAATGTTTAAAGCAGAATTGTGAAAGGTCACGTGATATACACAAACCTCAAACATGCAGACTATACGCTGAATAACAATAACAGTGGTCGTCAAGATCGCGGCAGCAAGATTAACAAGTGCATTCAACTTCAACATTACGAATAGACATGACGCTATTTAGTACAATCATTTTCGAATCATACATCCTGGGACGGCCTTAGGTTCATAAGTCCGATTAAATTCAATATAATATAAAACTTGTTGAAAGTGTATTTCCAAATCAAATGCTGTACTCACAGGTGGTTCGTTGCGGAAATCCAAGAGGGAGGGGACTTTCAAAATGATCCTAATAGTGCCCTGCGTGTGTAAAAGCCATTGCTGCATATGTCAATATTAAATTTTCATTAGCACATATTTTACTTAGATTGCATTATTCGTGCTAAATTCAAGCTTGATATTTTTTAAAATTTTTAATTAGATCTTTTTGCATTGTTACTGATCAATTTCGGAAGCAATCACACCAATCGACAAGACAGTCTTTCAAATGGACACAAAGATATACTTACACAAGTCTAGAAAAGTCATATATATAGTCATGAATTGTAAATATAGAGAAGTATAGGAGAGATCACTAAAGACAAACATGCTCAGGTACATACATATTAGCAGACAGACATACACAAAATCAAACAAATCATATTTTATTTAAAACATATCTTTTCCTGCATAAAATGACCTTTGAAATTCAAGTTTTATCCAGTAACCCATTTATACTTCAAGCTTTAAAATAGCTGGTGTATGGGAATTCCTCCCCCAACAAGTGTTTGTACTTGCTTTAGCAAATTAGTCCGTCCCTTTTAAGCAAATTCATCCATATGTGCGTCCATAAACAAAACCAGAAACTTCTACAGCGTTCTAACCTTTGATTTTCTATTTATAAAACACTGTGTTCCTTGAGGCCAAGAAAAGAACTAAAGATCACACTGACATTATAATTATGGCAGAACACCATCAGAATCAAATCGTCAAATTTCTTGTGAGCATTGGAAGATTCATAGCATTTTTTATTGTACGATTGCACCCAAATCGATTGTAAAGGTTTAATCGCTGTTAGATTAAGAAGACATCGATATCGAATAGAATGTACTACGTTTTTCGATATATGGCTCATATTGCTAAAACATTAGGCACGTTAAAAACAGGCATTCTAATGTTGTTTCAGGCAAGCTTGCGTGAAAGCTTCATCTTCATATATATATATATATATATATATATATATATATATATATATATATATATATATATATATATATATATATATATATATATATATATATATATATATATATATATATATATTGATCTTTACTGAGAGTTCTGATCCCCTAATTTATTACAATCTAAAATTTTTCAAACACTGTTGGCCTTAACCTTTAATGTTTTGAATTTTAGTAAATGTAATGTTAAGCTCTGTCTTACAACGGTTGAAAATTACGTTCTATGACTAGCGTGTTGTTTCCAATAATAGATCATAACTGACGTATAATGGGTTTACTTTTAAAATACTTCAGCAGTAAATGTTGTTAATAATAACATTTTCTAACAACAATTATTGGTAGAATGCACGATCAGTGTAACCATCAGTTCTTTATACCTATATACAAAATATTGTCTTTCGTCGACTTAAAATTCCTTAATGATTTATATTGAAGAATTTACATTTTTAACAATTGCAACCAAAATTAATAGAATTCGCAATTTAACAAGATCTGCGATAAATTAATGAATTAAGCACAATTTTAACATGTACTGCTGATTTATTGTCCGTGATTGTCTAAGTACACTCAAGTCATGTTATGCAAATAGTGAATATCTTACTTGTATATTGATAGTCAGATAAAGCTGTACTGCTGACAATGTCATGTCAATGACAGTGAACAATACCATCTAGCAGGTACTAAATGTAATAAAAATATCAACGCATCCTGGAACTTTGTACTGTTAGAAGATAATTTATTTAATTATCTATTTTGTTTCTTATTATGTTTCCTTATGATGTTGTATGTACTATGTGTTCTCTTTCTCCTAACCATAGCTGAGCTCATGAAACCTGCGGCTTTGGAATTATTCAGATTTCTTCATCCAAGTTCAAGCTTGTTTTAAGTCATAAGTTTTTGTTCGTCCTTGAATTGTGCATTCTGAAACACAAATCCTAAAGAGGCCGTTATTCCCCATTACATATGTCATGTTCATAACATATTGATGGTTTAAGCTTCATTCCCGTTTGAATATGTTTATCAAAAATCGATTTTATTCGTTCAGCTCAAAACATTGATATTTGTTTGGTGTAACTGCATCAGATATGGCCTTCATGTTAACTGCGTGATCAGCCTATGTTTCGATGTATTAGTTACTATAATTTAGTTATCGTACAGTATAGTTAATCTAAGAAATACGGACTTGACTGCAGAACGAACTGGAAGTTGGATGATGGCTATTGACTTATTGAGGAAAAATGTAGTATCATATAAATTGTACACCCATTACAGTTCTAATTTTTTTTGTGTGTTAAAATGCATGTTCCCGAGTATGAATAATTAGTGAAAGATTGGCATAACGTACATACAATTGTTCATATTTAATTTGATATCATTTTTAACAGCCGAAATGAAACACTCATGACGACTGTGAGTCTTTAGCATTTAATCAACCTACACCAAACAAAAGGAATATATTATTTATATCTACGTTATACTTGTTCTTAGATGTGACTTTAGCCTACACCGGCTATCTTAACAAATCTATTTATCAAAGTTTTGATATATATATATATATATATATATATATATATATATATATATATATATATATATATATATATATATATATATAGTATGTATGTGTGTGTGCGTTACTGTTATCAATTATTGGAGATTGCATTTTAAGATAATGGATACATAGTAAGTTTTGGCTGTGATCGTAAGTTGCAAATAATTTGCTAGTTTAGCTTTAGGAGTTCAGAATATTTTAGATACACAGTTTGTGACAATTTGATTAGACGTTTCCACTGAAATGACTAAACTTCAAGTCATGTAAAATATTAATAAATAGGGTCTTGATGAAATAATAATTCATTTCTGTCTTAGATCAATCTCACGAATCTCTCTGTTGTCAGATTTTATAGTTTTTAGACGCAATTCGAAACAAACGATTAATTTAAATTATTCTGTAGCATTACTCGTGATCAATGATTATTTATTTATTTTGGAATTATTGAGAACTTGTTCAGACACATTATGTGTTTCACTGTTGTGTATTAGTTACTATTTGAATTCATTCAGAAGATTCTATACTGATGGACTTGTTTTAAGACCTTAAGGATTTTTGGATTTAAGTTGCAATACAAATTCTCTTATATTTTCACTTATTAACGTAGATAAATAAATTAATTGGTAAGTTTAATTCTTTCTGTAACCTATGTTAAGACATATTGCCATACAATATAGAGTTGAGATCAGGGATGAGGTTATAAGAGAAAAAGTAATATTTCGGTCATTAAAATGTAATAAGGCTAGTGATAATGTAATAAGACTAGTGATAAAGTAATAAGACTAGTGATACTGTATTAAGGCTTGTGATAATGTAATATAACTAGTGAATGTTGCATGTTGCATTCTTAAGTCATTAAATTCATCCATTTATTAAATCAATAGTATTTTTAGATGGGAATATGACAAACATTGGTCAGTAAAAATAATACCTAGTAAAATATGTGCTTCGTCTTGATAGATATTTATATAGATTCTTTAATATTAGGACGAACAGGCGAAGGGCGGATACATAGATATGCACATATTGGGGCCATATACCAACATGTATAATGTTTCATGCTATTCTTTATGCTATATGCAGAAAGAGCAGAAACACATTTTTTTCCTTTGCTCTATGCAGTAACATTGATAATAATATATGCATGTTTGTTTTAACAGTTAAGTCTTGAAAATATAAAGAAGTTTACTTAAGAATTATTCACGCATAGATTTATCTAGAACATACACGAGGTTATGCTGTAAAATGTTGAAAGTAGAACACATTCATGGAACTCTACTGGCCAGTGATTTAGTAACGGTGTTGCCATTAGGTCATTGCGATTGATTTTGCTAGTAATGCTAATTGTCCTTCTTAGGTGAGCCGATACACTTTTGCAAAACAGTTGTCAATAAAATTGGAGGTCATTTTGTAATACTCTCGGTCGATGAGTGTACGTTATGGTAAATTAATTCTATCAGGGCGCCCCTCGTTTGATAATTGTACGTGTACAAGATCTCATTGGTTATTGTTCGTATTTGTATCGGATATTTTAACTTTCTTTCCAAATCAGAATAATGGCTCTATTTTCCTTCCATTTGTTTATTGCTTTGAATCGCAGGTTAAGTCAATTTAACGGAAAAACTCGTAAACAACTGTCATCACATGATATACTGGCACATAATCTGGCTTGTCGATAGACGTCAGGTTCCCTGGTCTAGAATTCGTATCTAACCTGACAACATTTTGGCGGTGTTGTGATTTCCAAACAGGGTTGCGGTTATCATTGATAATCCGTATTGTGTCATCATAGTTTAAATAACATCTTCGGCAAGATAATCGTTAAACGTCCTTGCTCTCTTTTGCTCATTCACTGTAGCACTTCTATTTGGCCTCACGAAGCGAACGTTACCTGAAAAGGCTTGATCTCGCAAGTTCGCAGAAGTGCTCCCTTCTGTCATTATATATCTTACAAGGTCCGCATGCGATAATGTGCTCCCTTCTGTCATTATTTAATTAGGACAAATATGCCTTCTTATTAAAAATCATGCTAGATTATAATATAATGATGTCACATGCAAAAATTAGCTGCAAATCATTGATAATTGGTCAACGACCCCTCGTGAAAATATCTTGTTATTATGAATATGTGTTTAAAGGCAAAAACATTGATACAATGCAGTAGAGATGCATACTTAAAAAGATAATATGTTGAAAGTTGAGGTCACAATAAAAGATACTAAAGAGTATCCCAGTAGATTTTCTATCAAGAATATCCATGAATAGATTGCAAAGCAAAATGGTTTTAATTTAGAGAAAAGACAATGTTATCAATGGAACAAAATAACGCCAAAAAATTCAGAAGATTTCCCAGTTTTTATAAGTTTAAGGCAAATTGTGCTGGAGTATGCTTTTAACTCTTATGAAGTCATCGATGATAAACATGTGCGTCTTGCTTATGAAAATATTACTTGTGTGTTCATGTAATTTCTCAGCCGCACACGGTGATAGTTTTTAGCGATACTATTAAGAATACCAGTAACACTAGCGATAACTGCAACGCCGATTCATATTACAGGTGCTATCACGACGTTGTTAACAATAGACCGATTAACGTCGTTGTTCCAGCTACTACGATGGATACCGTGTATATGTAATTGTCGATAACGAAGACGCGTCAGGGGTATTTTTTGTTTTGTCATGTGCATGCCCATGATACGTTTCAGCAATGCCTGCCAAGAACATGCTTGTTCATTTCTGAAAGATTGAGACTGTGGTCGTTGTGAACTATTATGTGAATGCTAAGTAATTAATTTAGGCGTTTTGGCGACAAATCAAAGACACCACCAGAATGTCGCTGAGGTTATTTTTTGTCTTCTTGATCCAGTACTTAGAAGTCCTCAGTATATTGTTATAGAAGGACTGACATGGTTATAGAAAGCAAACATATAGGTTAAATGACGCCATGGATATGTGGCAAATGTCCTAAATTTTACAGAGCTGAAAACTAAGAACCTGTACATGTCGGCGGTGATCTCAGCGCTATGCTTGATGGAGTTAATTTCTTGTGGATATGTTGAGTATCCTAAGTTACTGTGTATACAGCGTTAATGATAGGAGTCGTATGAATTACATCTACTTCAATCTCTTTGATTTTTTTCAATAATATCAGGGATTCCACTAGTTAAGTGTGCCAGCGTTTTGTTGATGCAGGCTATTAACGTTTTAATGTTGGCTAGTTAAACCATTTTTGTACTAATTCAACGAGCCTTTCGTCGACAACCATTAGACTTAAAAAGAAATCTACTCTGATTTTATAAAGTATATGAAGTAGAAGTGAACATCATTTTCCGCTAGGAACGTGGATAGTTTATTATCAATCGTTGTGTCACTGTCTTCCACGCATTTCTTCGTTGGTGCGTCATTGTCTGGTACTGGTTCTGGAAGAAGAACAATGCAATTTATATTTTTGTTGAGTTCGACAGACATTGTGTCGCCGGTTTTAGCAACACGCTGATTGATCTAGTTTCTGATGGTCGCTATTGATATGCATGGGTCTCTTTTTTCCAGTTTTATTACATTCTGGGATATCACCGACGGTAGCGCCTAAAACTCATCCGGACAACAACAATCCACCTAATATTGCTTGTCTGTGGCTTTCCATATTGCTCCTGGAAAAGAACAGTTTCATCCTCCGCAACCCCAGCGAGGGTCATAAGTATATCCAGCTCATCTTTAGTTGCATATTTTGACAAATCAATGTCAACAGGACTATGTTTCTTAACTCAAGGGAGAGATCTTCTGTTAATGTATGTCATTATAAGCTTAGAAGTTGCTTAATACGACGAACAGATACGACGTTGGATGGTTATACCGTCGGATGCCTTTGACGTATACTGGTATATTTACATACGACTTCCGATGACTTTGATATATCATTAAGTATAGGTGGATCTGTTGATACCTGCATTGGCAACAATAAATACCAGATTGATCTGATGAGAGATTCGCTTACATATTTTAAACATTATTGTGTTGGTCTCAATCAATACGAATTAAAATAAGCAACATTACATGGATCAACTGCGTCTCCAATCCAGTGAGTACAAGGGTTTCAACTTCCGTCGAGATTAGTAATACCAGTTTCCATGCTATTTGGTTGTTTTGGTAGAACTCATGTAAAGCGTTTTATGATTAATCGACGAACAGAGCCAATTAAATCAAAATAGGTCATGGGAAGCTTACCTAGTGAAATGTTCCTCGTAGTCTGAGACATCTATTGTACGTCGAAAGTAGGGTTCCTGGCAGTTTTAGGCCAGTTCCCTCTTTGCTTTCCCTGTAGCTTTCGTTAATACCATCCGGGCAATAGTTCCAAAAGCACCTTGTATGAGTGTGTTTGTATCAGCTGGAGCTGTAGGGGAAATCCATGCTGAAATATACGACCAATGTACCTTATTTCATTAACTGCACACACAGGAATCTCAAGTCTAACATCGGTCTTTGATTTTTTAGCGCCATTCAAACGCTTAAGTTGATGTTGGTTCAGCGATAATTTATTTGGGCCTCGCAAAGCCTTTGATATCAGCGATATTTTTATTTGACAATTCTTTGACGATGCCGATTATAACTCTTAATCTGACCATGTGTCAGACTAACATTCACGTGTTGATATGAAATTTATACAGCATTATGAATGATATAATTACATATTTTCCATTGGTGCATAAATGACTCTCATTCGTCAACCAATACCTTCAAGCAACAATGTTTTGTCTGACAATATAACGGAAAGTGCTCTGTAACCAGCAATAGTATTTCTATACAAGCTCGGAAGTGTACGTCAACGATTGATTGCCTTAACAAATTTAAGTGTTCCGGCGAGACATAATAGATCTGGTACAATGATGCAAAATCCTGCTTCCAAACTAAAATGAACATTCTAATCAAGCCCCATAAATGTCTTCAAACGATGATAAGTACGTACAACATAACTGTTTTCAAAATTCAATACCACTTCTTTGGATGGTTCTTGATGTCGATTTATTCGCACAGAATCTTCACTAACCCAAAGTGTGGCCAATACCATTGGGTTTCGCTGTTGTTAATTTACTCTGGCGTTTTCCTTGAAAACTTTGAATATATGAAGCAAAGCTAAACCTTTTGCTGTGGTGCTGTCTGCCATGTAAATAGTCCAATAACATTACACTCGTCACCGTCTATGGTCATCTTCAACCACGACAACTTTGATTTGACACAACGATCTATGAAAGAGAACAGCCGGTGTTCTTCAGTCAGCGGTGGTGTAATTGCTGGCTTCCGCTACGAGAATTTTGTCAGGATTGCTTTACAAGCATCAACTGTATTGGGGCGGCAGATTTCATCGTTGTTTGTGGCTTTTCTGACAAGCACTACCTGTGTTTGGCGCCAACAATATCCCTTCTGACATTGTGACACTGAATTTGCACTTAAAGATTCGACTTCAGCATTCAACATTGCTTAACGTGCCAAGAATGAATCTCTGGTTAAAATTGTCATTCTTCAGCAGCATACTTTGTTATGTTACTGTTTTCGGGGTGATCAATGATATATTTGGCAAACATAATTGACAGACCAGGAGACCGTGAATGATGAACGGAACATTTTGCGAGACCCAGTATCGTTGTGTCGACAAGTTTTTCAAGATATGATTCAATATTCTTTTCATTAATCATATACGCGGCACGTGGCACTGTTAAACAACCCGATAACACAATTGTTAATACAACCATCTTAAGCTCCAACTCCAACTCTGCCATTGCCGGGCCAAGCACAGACGTAAAATGAGGACGGTTGGGCGTTCGGTTAGGAACCCCATTCTGTAAAACCCAACTTGGAACAAATAAAAGCCAACATTGGAAAAACCAGAAACTTAAAGCCTTAGGAAGGAGGTGTCTTCTTCTGAAAGACTTATGATACTGTGTGGTTAAAGATGGACTAAATTTGGCAAACAAGACTGATGAGAGGTGAGACACTACTGTATTTAGGACATGAGGAAGATGACGCGCCTCATACATAGGAGGTGGGGTTCATGATGTCAAAGCAAGAATATAATGCACTCATTGATAAGATGGGAGCAAGATAGAAACCTCACAGCAACGTTTAGGACCAAGAAGGAGTAAATAAAAATGAACGTCATACAGTACTAATTACCAACAAATGACGGCGAAAGAAAAGAGACGGATCAGTTTTACACCAGACTGCAGAACATTTCCCAGACAAAGACATAGATATCTTCATGGGTGATTTCTATGCCAAAATTGGGTCAGACAACAAGCCGTAGGGATCCACGGCATTGGGGAGATGAATGATGAGAGATTCTCAGACCTTTGTGCACTGGACAACCTGGTCATCGGATGGTACTATCTTTACCCACAAGAGAATCTACAAGAACACATGGATATCACTAGATCATGTGACAAAATCAGCTTGAACACTTCTGCTTAGACAAGAAGTTCAGAAGATCCGTGCAAGATGTAAGGGTGAAGAGGGGAGTAGATGTGGCATCTGAACAAAATTTAGCTGTCGCAGGGTTGAAACTTAAACTGAAGAAGATCTGGATGGGCTCAAGAGAATAGCAAACAACGTATAACATCAGCCGGTTGAAATATGCAAAAATCGAAAAAAAGAATACAGTCTGACGCTTAACAATAAGTACCAAGTGCTACACAAGCATTTTGAAGATGAGGAAGAAAATCCGAACAACAGATGGCAGAAAGTTCAGGAGGAAGTAAAATCATCATGCCAAGAAGTACTATCCCCTGTGTACCACCAGCAGAAAGAACGGATTTCATCCGAAACTCCAAAATCCAGGAGCGGAAGAAATCAGCAGAAAATTCAGCAGGACAAGAGCTACAAAAGCTACATCAGCAACGCCATACAGCGGCACAGAACCTCTATAATTCCGGTAGAGGACGAGATCATAAAGATAAAGTGGGGTTATATAGGACACACCCTACGTAAGCTGCCACTAACATTAACAGAAAGGCATTGAGGTGGAACCCTCAATGTAAAAGAAAATGGGTCGACCAAGAAACACCTGGCGAAGTGACCTTGAAGCGGACATCACTAATCTGGGTCACACCTAGGAAATGGCACTGGACAGAAGTCTCTGGCAATATTTTGTGGGCGGCCTATACCCAGGCAGGGGCGAAAGGGAAAATCTAACAAAGTAATATCCAACTACATATCCAATATCATCTGCTTTCAGAAGTCGACATTCGATGTCAATGATTGCCTGTATCTGTTTGTATCTTGGATTTGTATTTGATTCGTCCACGGTATTTTCTTTCCATATAACTGATCTAATTCTTACGCCTGATGCTTTTCTTTCTTCTACTGCCTTTTTAAGTTGAGGCTTCATTTCTTCTTGTCCTTGCTTTCTTTCTTACTTTATTTATTCAATATATTATCAAGTGACTGGCTGCATTATCGATTTAGGCAATTTTCAAATATATGGCAACTCATTATCATACATTTGATGCTAAATAAATGGTGTCTTCTGATCCGATAACTGTATCGGTTTTAAAAGCTCTATTGGTTAGGGAGCATATATTTTTAAGATGCTATTTTTGACAATGTCGCCATCGAGCATCGAACCTGCCGCTAATTTGATTGTTAAGTAAGTGGCTACATACACCTTTAAATATTTCACTCCTTATCAATTGTATTGAAATACACCAGTTAATCATACACAACCAGATTTATCTTCTCAAGTAGGTCAACACACTGCCAAATTTTTATTCCCACCGATAGCTCAAGAATATCCCCAGGACCGCGATAACAGTCATTACAGCAGAGCATAGCAACTGTCAAGTAGCATTCTGCTTGGAACTAAGCCAAATAAAATCATGATAATAAAAGATATGAACTTACTATATCTCGACTGCTACATTTCTTACCCCTTAGATTTCCTCCTATTACTTAATTAATTTACACAATCAAAACACAAAGGCATTCTAAAATGTGGATTGCTTATGAGACCGCTATAATAGGAAGAAGGTTGATGTTAAGGCACTGTCGAGGATCGAACTTGGTATTTCTTCTCCATAATTCGAAATGTATAGCATTCAAGATAGTTAAGAACTGACATATTTATATTGATTGTTACATGAGTTCATGATCTTGGTTCGATTCGTTGTTCTTCTGAGTGGCATTTTTGACTGATCGGGTGATTTATAGAATTTATTCATTGGTATTATATTAGTAAGGTTTATGTCAGTTGCACAATAATTTGGTCAAATCGTGAATGTTTTGGTTGCAATTATTTTCCTGACACATCAATTTGACTTTCCGCGTATCTTTCTTTTCATGTGTACTCCTATTTGTACGATTTCATGCTCTTAAACTAATTAAGAAAAAGAGTGAAGACCGACGAGTTGCGTCAAGTTAAACTATTAATCTGTTTTCCAAGATTACAAAGTTAAGATTTAAGAATTATCTGTATTTTAAATTAAAGGCCATTAGTTCTAATATCTATATTAAAGGTCTAAAATTATAGAGCGTTTTGAATGAATTAAAATGGTGGTTCAACTAATTTCCACTTCTTTATGTATTGATGTTGTAGTAGCATGGAATGGAAGATGTACTAACATTATTGATGGATGAAAATGGTATAATCCAAAATGTTCTTGAATGAATTAATAATAATTGTGTAGTCCTAGGTCAATGTAAAACTAGAAAGCATAATGATTAATATAAATTTATAAATCCTCTAACATATTAACTAAATACTTAAATTGATTCCACTAAGACTGATTTAAAAATATGTTATATATATATATATATATATATATATATATATATATATATATATATATATATATATATATATATATATATAAACAGTAAGTCTAGTATAATCAACATTGATATAAAATCTAAGACACAATTTGAAGACCAGGATGAAAGTCATCCAAATGTAAATTAACATCAACATAAAAAACAAAATATATTTCTAGAAAATTATATGCTCAAAATCAAGACTATTTTGAACTCAAACATTATAAACATGTTTAACCTGATTGACATGTGTGCAGCACCGTGGACTTCAAACTCTTGGTTGGTGACAATGATATAACAACACTAACAAAGATATAGGTTTATAGGGAATATTTACATGATGCAGCTCTATATTGTCAAAATCAAAGGCGAATTGTTCTATTTAAATCGAACCAACATGGCCATTCTCCTACATCATGACCTCGGCTACAAGCCATGCTGTTACAAGCTTTCGAAATTCTACACATGGTGCCATTTTGCATTGGAGGCTTTCCCAATGCTGCCGCAATGTTGTGCGTTTCTATTATAGGGAGATCGATACCTCGTCAATTCGTCAAATTCGTCAAATTCGTCACTCGAAACACTTGGTTGATGTGTATGTTCCAAAAATAGTATTTACCTTGCTAGTTGTATATGTATAAAGATATCCATAAATACTAAAGCATAATGTATTTGCTTCTTATCAGTCACCAATCGTCTTAGCGGAAACTGGTGTATTGTTTTTTCTCTGTAAAGGCAGACGGGTTCTGTAGCCCATCAGCAACACGCAGATCCCAAAGACTATGCACCATATCCAAGCGAACGAAAAGGTGTCATCATAACTCTCCACCAACTTTGTTTTTGTAAATTTTTTAGCAAAACAGTAGCACCAAGCAAGAACTTTTTGCATCTGTAATGACTTTTCATTTCGATTAAGGATGCCCTTGCCGATGGATATATTTATAACGACATGAATGCGTAGAGTCTACCCAAAAGAATATAAGAATATAATATTCTTTATATATGCCTAGTATTTGTGTAACTGCGAGGGGGTAAGCAGGGAAGGATTCTTAGAAAAAAAGTATAGTTGTGTGATTGTGTTTTTGAATGGGTAGTGGCTGTCGCTAAGTGGGTGTGGAGGCGACTAGTTAGCTTCAATGGGGTATCTGACCCAAACTGCTGTATTGTATTATGACGATAGCAGGACATATAACACAATTAATTTTACTATATAGTCTCTACATTTGTTTCTCATTACTGAACTTTCCGCTATGTGACAATCATTACAAATCATATGTTAATCTAAAATACCTTCCAAGATGACTTTACGGTGAAGTTCCTGTCAAGGGATGACCTGCCATTTTTTGAGCGGCTGAATTGCAAACAAACCACCATGCAACGGAACACATATTGCACTACCGAATCATCACCAAAGACTTATTACTCAATGTACACTGTCGCCGAAATACACACATGCAACCACACCATAAGCTCACATTCTTAGGAATAAACAATTGCATTTAAATCTTTATCAAGAATGCCAAAATCTAACTCTTGTATCACAATCAAACGGAGACTGTAAAAAATGATCTAATAATAGACTGGGATTACATTCTTGAGTACTGAACCGGATTTTATTAATTGTGTACCGATTCCTGACATGAATTGTTTTATTCAGTCTTTTATATTTGCATTTATTTTGAATGCCACTACTGTTTCAACTTCATACATAAAGTCTTTTGAAATTTCCTTTCAAGCAAAACATGTGACAGCTGTCAGAATGTGTGTAGTGCTGGTGTTCTATAGGGTGCAATTTGAGGTCCAATTGTTCTTAAGAAACCAAAACTAAATTTGACATATCTTCCTTAATTATAGGAATTTTTCAATGCAGTAAAAGCCTACTTGTAATACGTGAAAAGGCCGGTATGAAAATATGTTTAAAGTTAAATATATTGATGTATTAAATTTTAATAGAATTTAAATAAATATTTAAATTTTAAAAACTATTTTTAAAAAATAAAATTTTCATACAAGTTACAACATTCAGTTTGACAAATTTAGGGTAGCAAAGTTTATTAATGAATGATATTTAAAATAAATGGTATTTTGGGTCTGTATAACTGATAACATTATTCCCAGTGGTACTGAAGCATGATAGCTCACAGTGATTTTGACAGCAAATTGCAATATGCCTATCCAGATGCATATAGGTGTACAAACTAAAGAAACAATGAATAATAAATAATATGTTTGAATATTTCTTATGTAATCTTTAGAGTGTCAGTTAACAAATATTATTAGTAATTAATAATGCATAAAGCAAAATGGATCATTAGAATTCCCATAATATCATCTGGACCACAAAGCTGCACTACATCAATCAACATCTTAAAGAAACTGAACAATAAAATGAAATGCATTCTGTTTTCAACTTACATCATTTTGCTGTTTTCTTACATGCAATGGTAAATGTACCTTGGGAAAGTATATTTTATCCCTTTGACCTGTATTTCATTCTCTGACAGCTTAATATTATTTTGTAGAGAACTTGAGCAGGTTCTATTATAGTCTTCATCTCTGTCCTCTAACTAAATACCCTATAACTATGTTATTAAACAACTACTGATAGCTATACAAGCAGATATTTGTTACTCAGAAAGTCACATCATCATAAACACATATATTAACTGTTTGGACCCCAATTAAATAGTTTCAATGACCTAAAGGTACAAAGCCAAATAAAATTTTGTCTTCATGTATTTTAAATGAGGGTCTCATTTTGACTAACAAAGATATTTTCTCTGACAAAATTTGACAAATATCCATCATTTGAGCTTGTATATGGCGTAGGAGTATATACATGCTGATATCATTTAATATAATTCCCAATAAATATTATATATGTGCATACTTGGTGGAAAGCTTTCATTTTTTATTGTTTTTACAATTTCATTTAAATGTTTAAAAATGAAATTATTTTCTTTTTTTAATTTCATTTTTTATATTTTTATAGTCAATATACATAAAATATTAAAATTTTACGTGTCTATCATTAATAATAAAGATTTTATATCAGTTTAAACTTTACTCAAATAAAGTGCTGACAGGCTATATAACACAATTAATTTTACTATATAGTCTCTACATTTGTTTCTCAGTACTGAACTTTCCACTGAGTGACAGTCAATACAATCATATGTCAATCTAAAATGCCTTGCGAGATGACTTTACGGTGAAGTTCTTGTTAAGGGTTGATCTGCATTTGTTTGAGAGGCTGAATTGCAAACAAATGCAACTGAACACAGATTTCACTTCCGCATCATCACAGGCATTTAATAGAGTTATTAATAGTTGTTAAATGCCTGTGCGCTATTAATAACTTCCTAGGATTTTAAATAAAATTGATAATTTATACACAAAGCGTAGAATGTTTTATATTCACACAAAATTTACACGAATCGCTAGAGATGTATTGCAAAAACCAATATAGAGAATCCACCTGGATACAATCAACACTATCATAGTTTTTTTTATATCCTAGCGCAATGCATTTATTACATCAGAACATCAAAATTACAAATATCAGATTTTATGATAACATCGGCCTCAGTTTTAAGACAATTTAATCTTATTTTTCCGACAATTTAAGACAATTTAATCTTATTTTCCGGGTTCTTCCTCCACTTTTTATAATGGCCGTCATGTAGAGCATATCTTGTGCTGAATAATGGTATTAAATCCTACAGCAACAACAACTGGATGAATATCATTAGATTTTATTTTGTACATAAGTGAGTCAGTACCTGTAAATATCAACTCTGCATCAGGCCCCTTACCTTTAACAAATTCTTATTTAAATTGCAGACATATGATCAAAGGTTATGTACAACATATATATTTGTGTCTTAAACCACACTGGCGCCTTTCAAACAAAGTACAAGTTCAATTCTTGTAGCAGAAAAATAAAATACTCGAGAACTTTCAGTAGAATTTATAAACAAGTATTGGAGATCGAGGTACCAACAATACGGCAGCAAGAAATTGATAACGCCACGCGGACAGCAAAACTGGTTAATTTTCGAATGTCGCTATCAGCGTTATTTAGCTCTACGATGATATTGTGAAAATGCACAATCTGCAGAAAAGATTTTTGGAGCAAGACTGCGCTCATAGCTTTTGGAGTATAAAGTTGCCAAATGCAGCATTTATTATGTAATGTTCAACACCTGTCCATATTTTCAGAATAAAATAGAACCATATAAGTATAATAAATGCAGTTAGTGTCATTTGTATTTTAAGAACACATTATAATACAAACCCAGCCAGATAAATATAGAATTAAATTTACTCGCAAGCATAAAATAATAAAACACTGACGGAAATCATATAAATGTGCTGTCTGATTATGCTTCGCAAGACTTTTTCTTTACTTCATTCTCTAATAGCTTATTATACATCAGTTCACTTAACTGTTTGTTTTCCAAAATAGGTATATTTTAAAAATATAATTACTTATTTAGATTATATTACTGTGCTTTCATTTTCTTGGCATTCATACTTTCTACATAATTTTGATTGTAGAGCATTAAGCTATCATTGATACTAATTTACGTACATTTCATCAATTTTTATATCATCTGTTGTTATTATTATTGCTTTCACTCAAGAACGTTTAACACAACAATGTAATGTTGTTGGCTGTACTCTAACTTTTCACATCTTTATTAGCTGGATGAGAGTTTTTTTCCCTATCCTTTGTTTGCTGTTCTTGCTATAGCTCAAATATTTTGCAGCTCTAAAAGCTCCAATCTTTGGAACATAACAAAATAATACAACTGTTATGTTAATATTTGTTCAACAGATTTTCGATATATTACCATCCGAGAGACAGGTGATTTTTTATGGCCACTATACGGACACTAGTTTTATTATCATTGCAGTTATGCGTCTGACACGACAGATGCTATTAAATATGTATAGCTACTATACAGAGTCTAGTTAAATTATCATTTCCACTATGCACTTGACACGATAGATGATATTAAATACGTTTAGCCACTAGAAGGACGCTAGTTATATTATTATTCCCGATATGCATCTGATGTGACAAATGTGATGTGTTAAATATGTTTAACCTCTAGACAGACACTAGTTATACTATTATTCCCACTCGTCATATTTCCAGGATTCTGTATTACCAGCCGTGTCATAGAACCTTTCAAACTATAGAACTAACGCAGAGAGATAATTTAATATATAATTATCAGACATTCATTATCCTGCAGTCATCTTAATGCAGCTAATGCGATGGGTAATCTGATATACAATCATCAGACATTCATTATGCTACAAGCCCTTCTATAGCTTATGCGATGGTTAATCTTATATCAAATCGCCAGACATTAATTATGTTACAACTCATGTTATGCAGATAATAAGATTGGTAATCTGATATAAAACCGCTAGATATTCATTATGATACAGTCCCCTCTATGCAGCTAATGCCATGAATAATCAGATACAAAACCTCTAGAAAGACACTTTTCATATTATCATCGGTGCTATACCTCTACCACGACATGTAACATACACTCGTTACATTAGCCTCCTTCACCGTATACCTTAATTGACTTGTAATGTCGTATATAGCCATTTGACAGCCAATCATATTACCATCCTGTTACATAACTTCCATACAGCGTGGAAAATTGCCGCCGACCTGTAGATAGTAGATAGTCAATTTCGTGGCGGACTGTTGCAAACAAATGAGTAGCCACTTCGTCTGGCGAGATAGACCTTTAGGTATATCAAGTAAATGTAGTTTGCATATTTTACCATTTTATGATATTACAACAATAATAAAACTAAGTGAAATATAAATTACCGTTAATTTTTAACAACAATACTCCTGAATCTGGTGATAGGAGAAGAAAAGTAACTGTCGTTTAATCTGCATTACCTAGATGCTTGCAACTCCAATAGAAGACTATTCTGCGTCTATGCGATGTCTGCCTAAACATACTATTTCCGATTCCCAATGTCAACATCTTGGGGTATTAGGGACCTTGAAAGCTACCAGCTATAAATAAAAATAGGAAATAATAACTATTCAAAAGGAATCCAACACTATCAAACCGAAACGATAAGTTGATTGCAGAATTCGCTTGGAATATGGAAACTGGACCTACAGCACTATTATTCTCGTATAGTTAATTCAGCTCATCTTCACAAATGATATCCGAGGCTGTAGCTGATTGTATTCGCATAACAACACTGCTCGTTCCAAATATTCTGACAATGTTATCTTTGTACATGAAATCAGCCATGTTGGCCCTGGAGTTTTGGAAGAGTTCATGTTTGATAAATGACTAAGCAGTTATTGGAACCGTCGGATTTAATCAATATCATGTATTTATTAAACAAATGAGATCATAAACAAACAAGAATTAAAAATATAAATACATTTCAAGAAGACTCGATGACGCAGATGATGCTGAAATTAGGTAAAAGTATCTAAATTTCAAGATGCTGACCAGGAGGGTTAGAGCAGCGATTATTGAACATGCTGATGTAGCAGGTGTCGCACGTTATGTTGCCGCAGACTGGTAAAAAAGGACAGGTAGCATGGCAAATTTATCTACCACCACCGAAAACAATTAGTACTGATGTCAGCAATCCCAATAAAGTTCATCTGACAGATATTTGGCTTTTACCACAGTATATTATTAAAACACGTTGACATCAATCACGCACTTACAAATATATGTTAACTGTCGTTGACGTAAGTAGATATAAAGAATCAGAACCACTATGAACTAAAACAGCAACTGAATCTGCATCTGCATTTGAACGAATATTTGAACGCAGACCCAGGCAATGACCATAGTTACCACAATTCGATTCTGACAAAGAATTTAATGGTGCAGTAACATTGATAATAAAACAACATAACGTCAAAATCAGACGACTACACACCGCAATTGATCATGATCAGGCAATTTTTGAACTATTTAAAAAAATACTTGCTGAACGATTGTTTGGATATCGATACGCGCAAGAAAATATACCTTAACTAAGTTGATGCGGGAAAGAGATTTCGTGAATGGGTTGCAAGTCTACCAAATGTGATAGCTGCGTTAAATAATGAACTTACTCGTGGAATGTCTATAAAATCTATCAATGCAGGTACGAAAAAAGAACAAATATCAGTAAGACAACATAACTCTTTCTCTAAACAACCGGTATAATGTAATGTGACTTTCAGATATTTTTTATGAACATAGTGAACTTAAAGGTGGTAAAAAAAAGTAACGACTGTACCCACACATAAAATTTCCATCGGGATAAAATCCAAAAATAAGTCTCCAATCTACAAACTAGATTCAGCTGCTCCTCAACGTGGATATTTATGTGAACAATTGCAAATAATTCCTGAGGATACACAATTACAACCGCCTTTATGTTTGTAAACTGGCTCCAAGGCGCCAGCGCCCCGACGTCAATCACACTCAAAAGAGTTCAGCATTGCATTTTCGCGTGTGTGGCCGAGACTACAATTAATTCTATCTACGGTAGACTGTCGTAGATTATTATTCGAATACTACCAAAATATGACTGTGATGCTGCAAGCACAGTGATTATTTTGTCGCTTTGTCAGTATCATGAGATCAAGTAGAGCTTATTTTTCGGTCAGATCGTCGACAAGTTAACTACATCATCGCCACTACCAGCAGTTTGAGTATTATGTACTGTGAAGTCTATGTTAATTCTCCACAGAAGAGATATTCTTCTGACTCGAGACACTAGAAGATAATCTAGATTTGACCATTCAATACGATCATTACCAATCCAAATATATGTATCAGAAATAGTTAATCCTTGGGGTGAATGAATCGTTACAGCATATCCTAGCGTTCATGGAGTTTTTTCCATCGTTAGCGCTCTTTCAACGTCACTCACAGGAACCACAGCAATATTATTTAACACAAGATTTTATTTATCACCTCATTCTGGAATTTCAATATCAATACTTTTGCTTTCGCGTATCTGCTGGGCGATAGCATAATGGTACAGGTAGATCTTGATTGTTTTTATGTAACAGACATAATTGCTGCTGAAGTGAATCACGAACAATCTTCCAACTTGCAACTATGAAATAAGCAGAACTCCATAAATTATAAGAATCAATTATATATGTTTCAGGAATTATCTCTCGCATTATTTCACACTGAATTTTCTCTGGTTGTAGTCCGATTAATTTCTTAAACTCTCTTAATTTTGGATCAAGCGCTTGGTTATTTTAATTTGTTTCCTAATAATAATCTACGAACTGTTTCAGCCCGTTATGTGGAAAAAATCAACCAAATGGTGTTAGTTCATCATGATCTCCACACATTTTTTTCAGAGTCAAAACCCAATCAAAAAATATTAACACATCGAGCGACACCGTGCATATCTTATTCCAAATGATGATCATTCGTTCAAGAGTCCATCAATCTCCTTTCCATCTAAAGAATCTTTGATAAGTATGAGATTTAACTCCTCGCTCTTTTATTTTTATGGAGAGTCTATGTGTAGGTATCCAAACAACCATATGAACATTCCGATATAATTCAATCTCACGCGTTGATTTAGAAGAATCACCGCACCCTTTACGATAAACAGTTTTATGTCGAGCTAAGGAATCATACACTGATGGCGCTGATGATGATGGTGACCGTCGACTATTTTTATAATATATATATATATATATATATATATATATATATATATATATATATATATATATATATATATATATATATATATATATATATATATCATTAGATTCAACGTCAGCAGATTGATAATAATTTGTTCTCTTTATATTCTCCATTCGCCCCATGATGTATTGGTACCAATCTTTAACAAGTCTGCATATTTTATTATTAATTTAAATTTTCTCTGTAGCAACTGTAACTGCGGTATCAGTAAATCTCTATCATCTATAATAAGTCTATTGAAACATAGATAACACTGAAGATATTAAATGGGTATACTGTGGTGATTCACCATAAATGCAACTCACAATTGTGAATAATTTAGCTCCGTCCAGCAAGTAAGTATTATTTCGACTTATAAATGTACCTTTCTCTGTTGTATCAGTAATTATAACATCGAGTTGGCTTCGTCGATAATTAATATTGTACAATGTCGTTTATGATCACATGAACCACAGTGAGTAAATGTGCCAATAATTTTTGCTGAGATCCTTTGCATCGGAATTATGCTCAAAATAATATCAAGATATATTTTTCTCTCTTGGATCTATTCTCGCTTTAGTGACATTTTTATTTCACAGTTATCTTTTGATGCTGATTACAATATTTTAATCTGACCAGGCATCAGACTGACACTAACATGATGAAATGACATTATAATTATCATTAGTGTCATAATTACACGTCGATTTGTAAACTTCTGTTCAACTGGGGCATCTATGACTCTCGTTCGTCTACAAACACCTTGAAGTAGCATTGTTTTATCGCTGAGTATAACATCGATTGCACTATAATGCACTATAATGACTCTTCTGTAGGCTTAATGTTAATTTTTCTAAATTGATATATATTCCGGTAAAGGCGCTCTTTTAGCCTGTTCGACTTGTTTCTCAAATAATCTTTATATTTGTCGGTGATTCTAGATATACCATGAGACTTTCGAAATACAAAAGGAACCCAATTTGTTTTCTCAAAACTTTGAATTCTACCTGTTTTTCTTACGTTTTTATATTTGCTGCTTGACAGAGTCTCTCACGGGTAGATATTTCTTAATTGCCTCTAGTCGCTCTCGAACTCGTTTATCTGTGTGAGATTCCATTATTGATATGACAACGATTTAATCTACAACAGCAGAGTGTGAACGACCAATAGTGAGTGATCGACGAGTAAGGAAGCACTCATGAAGAAAATAAAAGCGCACGTCGGCGCTGACTAACAAAAGTTGTTATAACTTTTAAGAGGAATTTCAATTTGTGTAGAGGTTTCCATTTGACGTTATTTATTAACCTCGTATTTTCATTTTGTAGAGGTTTTTTCTTCAAAACTAAGGTCTCCAGCGAAAAGGTTGCTCACACTCTTAGATGCTGAAAGAATTCTTCTTCACGAAGATTACCTAGCATCTTAGGTACAGTTATAATTTTCACCAGAGTTATATAGAAGTCTTTTGTTGTAAATAATGTAAGATATCACAAAAGAAAGTCACAAATCAAAGAATTCTCTCCGCAAATTTGAATGTGGAAAATGAATGTTCCGGACTTTGAAAAAGTCCCCTATAACAAAATTACACTAAATTTATCTCCTTCCACACAACAATCTCAAATAATTTGTTTAAATCACATAAACGTCATTTCACATTAAATAATTGTTATTAAATGACGTTAGAGCAATTCGCAGCTAAGAGTTTGTGTTAAAGATTAAAATACCTATTGTAAAATCATTTCATATACCTAGGGAGTTTAATGTGTGTGATATATGAATTAATTTCAGAAATGAGAAGTATTTGACAGGCAGAAAAATACATTGCTTATTTAGCAATATCAATGACATGTGTTGTCCTGAAAATATGCCGCTTGATTGAGAGAGATATATATTAGTATGTCTTGGGACCATTTTTTTAACTGGTAGATGGGTAATTACATAAATGGCAAGCGACATAATATCATATATTTCATTCTGTAGCAATACCAACAAACAAATTGGATCACATGCTACGAGGTTAACTACCAGCGTGGAAGTCGCCTCCTCTACAATTTGAATATCATAGATACACCATGATTTGATGACATTCGAGGAATCAATCAAGACATAAAGATTGTGGATCAGATCCATTAGTTCTTTATGGCACCTGGAGATCAATGTATAGACAGTATAGATGCTGTGTGGCACATAACACAAGCGCCTATATTCAGATTGACACCCACCCTGAAGTATATTTTTGACTCTATCCTAAATATATTTGGTAAGGATATAATAGACAAACTATTTGCCCTGATGACATTTGCAGATGGCAAAACCCACCGGTCCTTGAAGCTTTAAGGCGGGCTAATGTTCCGTTTCAGAAGTATTTTGCATTTAACAATTGTGCATCATTTGTAGATTCCAGAATGGATTCCTCGGAAGAATATACCCATATGTTCTGGAAATTAGGTATCACAAACTTTGTTTCCTCCCCCTGCTTGTCCGTGGTTGTAGAATTGGCATGACTTGCCTCGCTACGTGTCGTAAGAGTCGACTAAGTGGAGGCAACCTGTTTGCCGTGGGTTGCGACCCGTGTCGGGGGAGGAAAGGATCCTGGTAGTTGAGCAGAGGCTTTCCAATGCAACACACTACTTTGGCCTCTACGTCTTCCAGACGGGTGGTCGGGATGGGCCCGGTCTCGACAAATCGGCTGGTCACGCCGAGCCCTAGGAGGTCTTAAGTTACTTGCAATCTTTCTTTTTCTTTCTTTCTTCTTGTATCTCTCTTGATACGACCGTTATCCCTACTGTCCACCCCTTTATGTTCCTTTCTACATATCTCATAAGACTTCCTAGAAGGCGGTGGCTTAACGGGTCAATCAGGAGGTAATTTTACCTACTGAGTATATCATGTGTGTATCCCTGACACTTGAAAAGTGTCCCCTGGTTGGATACCGTGGCGGGTGGGGAGCACGAGTGACGAAATAACAGACACCAAAAAAATGGAAAATCAAAAAAAAAATCACAACTGAAGAGAACAAAAACTATTTCTGACTCTGACGATAAGCCATGTAGCGTGGAATCTTTTCCTCGCTTCATGGTCAACCAGTCTAAAGATGACTCCAAACTGATTTCCGCACTATCTCCATTTATAGTTAAAAAGACTATACTTGGATTAGTCGGAAAACCCAAAACCATTAAAAAGTTGAGATCAGTTGGTTTACTTGTAGAGTGTAAACGCAAAGCACATGCTGAGAATATCCAGAGAATAAAGACCTTTCATGAGATACCAGTAAGTTGTTATGTCCACACATCACTCAATACATCAAAAGGCGTCATTCGTTGCCGTGAATTGGCAGGAATAAGCGACAACAAAATCATTGAAGGAATGAGAACAGAAGGTGTCACTGCAGTTCTTAGAATTCGTATAAAACGCAATAATAATCTGCAGGATACCAAGACCATTATTCTCACTTTCAACAAACCAACAGTACCTAACGTTGTCAAAGTTGGCTTTTAACAGGTCAAGGTTGAAATATATATACCAAATCTCCTTCGATGTCTCAAATGTCAAAAATACGGCCATCACGAAGATCAATGCTCAAAAAGCCCAATATGCGGCCGATGCGGAGAACTGTCTCATCGGGAGCCCGAGTGTAAAGCTACTCAGCATTGCGTGAACTGTGGAAAGGAGCATCATGCTAATTCAAAGGATTGCGACACATGGAAACAGGAAAAGGAAATACAAAGAGTTAAGTACACCTACAACATTCCCTTTCCAGAGGCGAGAAAGCTTGTACAAGCTAGAACTTTCCTACTAGGCCTAGCCTTCTCAGCTGTAGTGAAAAGCAGTCCGAAAGCAACGAAGGACGCTCAAACCCAAACAAACCCACCTGAATCCATTACTAGCTCAAATGTACCACACTATCAACCTCAGAAAAACTCAACATCGACTCAAACAACTTTCAATAACACTTCACCACCAAAATCACCAAAAAGTAAAGTATCAAACAAATAGGCAGCACAAGGGATCCGATAATCCCATAAAACTGCACAACAGGTTTGAAGACATTGAGGACATGGATGCAGAAGAAACTGTCCTATGTACCCAGGGTAGCTCCAAATCTACAAACATAAAATTTAATCCCGTTCTTCGTCCAGATAAATAAACCCAAATACGTATTCGCGACAAGTCTAACATAGTTAACATCAATAAAGTTTCAAAATAAGATCCATAATGAAGAACATCATTATACAATGGAATTGTAGAGGACTTAAAAGCAATTACAATGACATACTTCTGCTTTTGAACGAACATGATCCTGCAGTACTATGTCTGCAGGAAACATTTTTAATAGACACAGATAACACCACATTCAAAAACTACTCTTCTTATAATGCTTACTCCAAAACTTGTGACAGGGCCTCGGGAGGAGTCTCCATTATTGTAAACAACAGGGCTACACATTGCGCTATTCCCTTAAATACAAATTTACAAGCAATAGCTGTAAGCGTCACACTGCATCGAGTGGTTATATTGTTCTATTTATTTACCACTAAACCACAACTTAGTTCCAAATGATCTAGAAAACCTAATTAAACAACTGCCCACACCATTTATTCTACTTGGGTATTTTAATGCCCATAACATTTTATGGGGATCCAACCATATAAGCGACAGGTGCAAAAAGGTTGAAGATTTCATTATTAGACATGACTTGTGTCTTTATAACACCAAATCACCAACATATTTACACCCAGGTACGGGTACATATACATGCATCGATTTGGCAATTTGTTCACCTTCGCTGCTTTTAGATTATAATTGGAAGGTCACTGAAGACCTTCACAGCAGGGATCACTTTCTAATATCCCTTGAAAATATTCACCTACAAATTGATGACACAGTTCCGCAATTGAATTTAAAGAAGGCCGATTGGGCCAAATTTGAAAGACTCTCTATAACTATGCTAAACAGGAATACAGTCCTAAACGACAATAATCCTATTCAACAATTTACATCCATCTTACTTCAAATTGCAGGAGATTCCATTCCTAAGTCCTCGCCAAATTGCAAAAGAATAAAAAACATGGTTCACTAAAGAATGCAAAGAAGCTATTAGACAACGCCGAGAGGCACTAAAAATATTTAATAATCGTCCAACACCCGAAAACTTAACACAATACCGTATTATTCGGGCCAAAGCTCGCCGCACCTTTAAAGAAAGTAAACGAGCATCATGGAAAAAGTATGTTTCAACTTTAAACTCTCGTTTCTCAATAAGGAAGGTTTGGGACACGATCCGCAAAATAAATGGAAAGGGAAAATACAATTCCTTCCAACATCTGAAGGTAAAAAACAACATGTTTAATACCAAACATGAAATAGCAAATGTGCTTGCTGACTGTTTCTCCAAAAATTCCTCATCGTCTAACTATTCAGAAGCTTTCCAAAGATTAAAAACCACAAAGGAAAAAACACGATTAAAATTTATTTAAATTAAATTTAAATTAAATTAATTTAAATTTAAAATTTACATCGAACAACTCGGAAAGATACAACCAACAGTTTTCATTATCGGAGCTTATGGAATCTTTGAATAAGGCTCATGATACATCCGCTGGGCCTGACGATATACATTACCAGTTTTTGAAACACCTCCCAGAGCCATCTCTAACAGTCCTTCTGGAAATCTTTAAAGATTTATGGATTACTGGTAATGTACAAAAATATGGAAAGAGGCAACAGTAATACAAATCCCCAAACCAGACAAATATAACGCAGATCCTAACAACTATAGACCAATATCTTTAACTAGCTGCGTGTGCAAAACAATGGAATGAATGATCAACTCTCGGCTGGTGTGGTATTTGGAAAGCAACAACTTAATATCTCCTTTCCAAAGTGGATTTCGTTATGGACGTAGTACCAATGATTATCTGGTTAGACTCGAAACATTTATTCGCGACACTTTTATCAAGAAGAAACATTTAGTAGCGGTTTTCTTTGATTTGGGAAAGGCGTATGATACAACGTGGAAGTAGGGAATACTAAATGACCTGCATGATCTGGGTCTAAAAGGCCGACTGCCCTTATTTATATCAAACTTTCACAAAGATAGGGAATTTATGGTACGAGTGGACTCCACCCTCTCTGATCTACACGACCAAGAGATGGGTGTGCCCCAGAGCAGTATTTTATCGGTAACGCTTTTCAATATAAACATTAATAGCATCACCAATTGCCTGAGTCCTGGTGTGGATTGCTCCCTATATGTTGATGACATTTTAATATGTTACCGATCCAAACAAATGCATACAATCGAAAGGCAATTACAACAAAATATCAACAAGATCCAAAATTGGGCCAATACTAACGGTTTCAAATTCACGAAAACAAAAACTTTATGCATGCATTTCTGTCAATTACCAAGACATCATGACGAACCAAGTCTTACGCTGGACGGAACACCTTTTCCAGTTGTTGAGGAAGTAAAATTTTTAGGTATCATCTTCGATATAAAACTGACCTTTATTCCACACCTAAAGAATTTAAAAGCTAAATGCCTCAAATCTCTGGATTTACTTAAAGCAATAGCACACACTGACTGGAGTACTGATAGAAAAGTCATAATCAGCATATACAGAACATTCATTCGCTCGAAACTAGACTATGGTAGCAAAGAAGTCTTATTTGAAAATGCTTGACCCAATCCATCATCAGGGAATAAGACTTGCCCTGGGAGCATATAAAACATCCCCGTGTGAAAGTCTACTCGTTGAAGCGAACGAACCACCTTTAGCACAACGAAGAGAAATGCTTTCCGCTCAATATGCTCTCAAATTAAAATCAAACTCTCTGAACTCTGCTTTTTCGGCTGTTTTTGAAGCCAAATATAAAACTTTATATGACAATAAACCAAATGTCATACCTACCTTTGGCATTAGAATATTACCATTCCTTGATAGTACAAAAGTTGATATTTCGAACATTCTGAACACGACCATTTCCGAAACACCTCCATGGCTACTTAAGCAACCAAGGGTACTTTTCACGCTACACGATGGAAAAAATCGGAAACAAACCCATCCATCTTCCTCAACTCTTACCATGAACTCCTGTCTCAGTTCGAAAATTATACAAGAATATATACTGATGGATCAAAAGATGAGGAAAATGCCGCTGCAGCCTTCGTTAGTGAAAAATACATAAAAAATTTTCGCTTGCCAAATGGTACGTCAATTTTTTTTCAGCCGAATTCAGAGCAATAGACCTTGCTTTGCAATACATTGCAATCAAGCGTATTTTAAAGAGCATTATCTTCTCCGATTCACTATCAGTACTTCTTTCATTACATAACAGAAAACTTGAGAATCCATTATTAGCAAACATTCTCCTTAAGCATACTGAGCTAAGTACCTCCCACAATATAGTATACTGTTGGTTACCCAGCCATGTAGGAACTAAGGGTAATGATAAAGCAGACCGTGCTGCTAAAATGGCCCTATTACTAGAACCAACTGATTTTAAAGCACCATATACTGATTTTAAACGTTGTATCAAAGACAGTTTACGTCAGAAATGGCAAGCATCATGGAATGATGCCGTGAATAACAAACTTAATGCCATCAAACCAACCTTAGGAGAATGGCCCCCTTCCTACAAATCCGTCCGTGGAGAGGAGGTAGTCATTGCAAGAATTCGACTCGGTCATACTCATTTAACCCACTCCTACATACTAAAAGGAGAAGACCCACCAGAGTGCATAGCTTGTAATGAACCATTCACCGTTAAGCACTTAATGCTAGAATGCTTCGATCTTCAACCTACGCGCAATCATTACTACGTTGTGCAAGACATGAGGGAGCTCTTTGATACAGTTAGCATTACCAACATTATAGACTTCCTTAAGGAAGCAAACATTTATCATACGTTATAGCTTATATTTTATCCCATTGTTCAGTTTTGTGTTATATATATATGCAGTCGATAGATTTTAATTACCAATCATGTTTTCGTTATTATACATTTGCACTCCCCGTTGATCGGGACACTTTTAATTATTTACCATCGTTACCATTTTTAACACTTTACCTTTAACTGTTTGGTCTCCAATCGCTGGTCGATACAATTTTTTTTTTTACCAGTTATATATAAAACAAAAAGAATATAACCTTATGTTTGGCGCTAAATAGCCTCATAGTGCTGGTGCGCCGTAAAAATATTAATCAATCAATCAATCAATCAAACTTTGTTTCCTCAGTTAAGCCGTACCCGAACCAAAAGTCTCTGGCTTACTGCAGAGGGCCTATCTCAAAAGAAATAGATCAAAGATTTGTCGCCCCAAATTTGAGACGGCCTGCACAAGATAAAAACAGTAAAACAGAAATAGAGAATAAAAAACAAGCATACGTGAATAAAAATCGTAAATCAAATTATGAATCCCTTCTGGATGACAAACTCGTTAAAGGAAATCTTAGACAAGCTAAAAGTATTTGTTCTGATCGCAGACGGATTGAATGAGGTGGGTAACGCTAAACTTCTGAGAAAGACAGAAAAGAGGATACAAAGTCTAGAAGAAATTTAAACGAGAGCACTTTTAGTACAGAAGATACGAGATGCCAGTGTGCAAAACTATTTGATTGACTTAGACTTATTGAATTTTTTTGGAATATGTCTAGGTTTTTAAGTTCATTGTTTCTCTCTTGCACGTCGTACCCATACAAATCTTGAAGTCTATGAAGCAAACATTGTTCTGGTGATACAACTATAATAAAACAAACACGATTAAGCACACAAATATACAACAAACGGCACTCGGAAATAGATCGTTGATGTTAATACTGTGCACTAAAACTGTCAACTTTCGTTCACTCTTGTTTATCTAGAATGACGGACATTTTTGTCTGCGAAATGAATCAGAATTTTCCTATTTTTGTGTTCCTGTTATTTAATAAATCAGTACCTGTAGCTCAAACTTTTAAATATTAATGGTTTGATTACACATATAAAGGTAAAGAGATGTTTATATTAGATTTCACCTCATAAAAATGATAATATTAGAAAATTCACTTAAATTTAAGACAAATGGTAAAGTTTAAATATTTAACATGGACTGATAATGTTGGGCTGTTCAGTTCTGTACCGAAAACAATGGGTACTGAGTTCAGCAATATAATTCATTTTAAATAAATCTTTGTGTTTATTTTGACAGCTTAGGTTTACTCTCTCAAATAATTTAGTTTAATATGTTTTCTTCGATTTTTTTTATTCTTTGTCTTTGTTGATCATTTATCATTTAATCATCCTGTCGTCAACATACTATAGAAAATGTTACTCGCAGACATATCTTCGGTTTGTTAGTTGGTAATCGGTGTGAGGACATTACGAAATTAATTACTGAGGTTTTACTGTTAAACAGTTTTATGAACTGGAGCTTATTAGTGTTTGAATAGCTTTTGAACACTTGTAACAGATGCCGAAATATTACCTCCGCATATATATATATATATATATATATATATATATATATATATATATATATATATATATATATATGTAGGTAGGTAGGTAGGTATGTATGTAAATTTCGAAGAAAAAAATGGATCAAAATCTGGCAGCAGCTATTTGTCATTAGCTATGTTTGCTTGTATTACTACATACAAATTTAAAAATATATTATGGAATGTTTGATTTAGTTATATCACTATTTCATACTCTTCAAACTTTGATTATAAATCCGATTAACAAAAGAAGAACTTTTCAGAAACTGTTACTGACCTTTCCAATTGATGTTCTTACAGTTCCATACAAGGAGATTCTCTCTTATGCAATATTGTTGTTTAAATTTCTCCGTGATGCTATGGACTAACATGCAATACACTTATATTAAAATGAATTACGTTACTTTGTTATGTTTTGTTTTAAAAATACTTTGAACGATTGATAGTTTACAAAAGTACGCTGAAGGATATACATTTTCTCACTATTGATATGTTTTCAAGGAGTCGGCATCAACTCCATGCTTGCAAAATTATCAAGTAGAATACGAAAGGTCAAGCCTAGAATTCATAAATCTGTTGAAGGGAAACATACCTTCTCTTAAGATACAACCTTGTCAGTTAGCGAAACTACATAATGAAAATGGTGTCCAGATTTTCAATACCAAACAACATTTTCCATTTGTATTATAGATTTTCCGCGAAATTGCCATCTTTGCAGAATTTTCTTTTTTGTGCAATTTTACAGAAATTTGTGAATTTCTCTGCACGTTCTCTGTATAAATAAATGTCTTGAAATTTTGACAATACTTCAGTTTATTATAATTTTAACTTACTTGTACTATTCAAAGTAGGCTTGTACGAAAAGGTCAAGGTGTCATGAGAAAGAAAAGAGAAACAAATCACCGCATATTTATATCCTTCGATGTCAGCAATTATATATCCTTCTAGTAAAATGAAATCCCTTTAACGTGAGGATCTTCGCTGATCTTAGTCGGCCTTTATAAATTATATATAGAAAATACGGAAACCCCAATAAATGACAAACATGGTACATAAATATTTATTTTCTTGTGTTGTTGGATTTCTATCTACATTTATAATCTTAACAATGGTGTGTTAGGTCAATTATGCAACTTTGTTCACGGGCAAGCAAATTGAGGATAAATGTCCATTAAGTGAAATGTCTTCTTGCAAGCAAACGAAAGTGAACAGAGGAGTAAAGAAAATACTGGTATAATCATTTTTATACTGCTTTTGAACCATGCATTAATATTCGCTCAATGCTGAGTTTGCATTCTGCAACTGGATGTAAATCGAGTGATAATAAGTTGTCCCCGACACCAAACAAATCTACAGGTAAAATATTCTTCATATTGACAGTACTTTCAGACATTACAAGCTATCCAAAACGTTTGAAAGCTCTGTTATATCTAATTTATTGCTTAATATGAAATGAAATATACATTTTTGTTTTCAAACTAATAATAAAAAAATCAGTGGCCAGCTTTATGAGATGTAGACTGGCAATAGATTTAAAGCAGAAGTATTATTTTTATTGAACTTTGGCAGGTGTGAAATTATTGTAATGTCCGATTACTGTTGGCCGATAAATCAGCTACTCACCCGTGATGATATTAAATTTCTGGTTAAGGGCTGATATCACCGATTCATGAAACGCTGCAATATTGGTAGCCAATTGTGGTAGCACACATTGGAGTACATTTTATGTACTAATCGGTATTTCTCGTGGCTGTGGAACTACCATAGGGAAAAGGGTTCTCGTGTTGACATGTACATAATATTTCCGGAGCAAATCCTATGTGTGGCGACTTGTAAATCCAAGTGGAAAAACAACCATCTGTCATGTGGCCATATTGAATTTGACACTAGATACGGCTTTAACAAATTACCGCTATGTATCTAAGGTGTACGCAAGTGTGTTGCGGAATGGTTTGCATGCAGCAAACTTGCACATTTTAATGAACAGGATTTTTCTAGTGAAATCGTTGTATGGTGAAATGTTTCTACACGTGTTTCCTCGCAAGTAGAAATATTTGCAAATTACATGTAGTCTCAATCCTCACATGAATACATTGATCCCACCTATGCTAATCACGCAGGAATTAATACTGTTGTATGCATTGCAAGATATTGACACAATTATATCATCTAAATGTAGAAGTCGTACGTCTTCAAAGATCTTGAATATTACGTCAAACCTGATCGTGACATCTTACCCAGCCGGTGCACCAGAAACTGTGACATTGAGGGGAAATAATTTCGGTGAAGGACATTTAACGAATATTGCCTAGTGATTATACACATAATTCCTTTTTAACCTCAAAGAATCAACGGCGTCTTATTCTTCATTCATGCTGCTATATCATGAGGTTTTCGCTTAATAAGAGTTGATTAAGGCCCGCTAATGCATCTTGCACAAGAAGGTACAAACGTGAACAAGCGTTTGCTGATGAACAACTGGATCACAGGTTTGTACACCGAAGAGACTCAACTAGATGAATGCGATCGGAGTTATAAACACGCAAAAAATCTCTACGCTGAAAACAAGTCTGATATATCTAAGAAAAGTGAACTTTTCAGGGACGGACATTTAGCACATAAAATGGATACATCACCGATACTCGAGAATGGTCAAGCCCAGAGTAACAAACACGTTAAAAACTATGCTATACATCAAGCCTGTGATATCAAAGTTGACAATCTAAGTCTTGATCAGAATGGAACCATTTACTTAAATAACTGATCCTGTGCCCGCTAATGAGGCCATACACAAAGGCTACGTAGATGAAAAGCGACTTAAACGAAATGTAGGGGTTATTCCTACGTTGACAAGATGTAAGGAAAATTTCAACACATTTGTTGTATCAGGATGGTCAGAATAATGCGGTAATCATTTATTTGGTTTTTCATATCATGTCATAACATCTAACTATGGAAATGAGTAAGCAACAGCTGGAGTATCTTCAATTTATGGATTCATATTCATTGTCAGTTCGAGTTTTCAGTCTAAATATTTCAACTAATCGGCCGTAAAAACAACGAAGAGTAATTAACAAACTGGGAGTTCGAAGTGCAAAACCTAGTGTCAACGCATACAACGTTGTATTCAAGCGCAATATCAGTAAGATCAACTATGATCGTGAACCTACAGACTTGACTGTGTCTGCATCACCAGTAAATCATGGACTGTCCTATTTTCAGTTATTCTCTTTGGAAGATCTGACTTGATTTTAATCTACCAGGTAGCATGAGAGGAATAGTTGGTATTATACATGATCTCATGAAATTATTATATTTTGAAAGGCACAAAGCGATGGAGGTGTGTTTTATTTTGATAAAATATCTAAAACAGGGACAATTATAATGATATCGTTGATACATAGTACAACTAACTAGAAAGTTTTAATCTAAAATCCAGAGTGATACAGTTAATGTTCCAGGATATCAGTCGCATTCACCGGAAATGGCTGGCCATCTCTTATAGGAAATTGTATTAATCATACAGCTTCAGACACGGAGCTAAGAGAAGCGATTAATAGTAGTGATTTAGTTCTGAACAAATGCAACGAGCTGGGAAGCTATGTTGTGAATCAAGACAATAACAGAATTAAGCCTAATGTGTTATGAAGCAAAACTGAACATAGAGAAAAAATTGGTTAGTATTTTGTACAGGTGATCAGAGAAAAAAAAGATTACAAAGTTGTCTGTGTTGCTGGAGCCTAGCGTCTTTGGGAATAACTTGACATACAGGTGAATACCGATACTCTAGAAATCATCAAAAAACTAAATCAGCTGCAGAAAATCACACGAGAACTGAATTTTAATGTACCAATAAAAATGAGTGGTGTTATCGATGTTCAATCATAATTTTAACTTTGATAAACATAATAAATAAACCTGTATCATTATTATTGAAGGATACTCAGAGCTATGACAATTGTTCCGATATCAATGACAATTAATGGCATCATCAGCACTGGAGCACTAAACATGCTCATTGTGTCTGGATCTGGAATAATTCTCCAAGCTGTACCTAAAATATCAGAGCGAAGACTACAGGCTAATATCAAGCGTTGTGCATTCATCCTGTGCACAAAAATGGGAAATAAAATACTTTTTGTTGTAATATACCATCTATGCAAAGAACCACGCACGACATGCGATCTAATACCAAATGTCATGACACAATATCACAAGAAATTCATTAGCTGTAAAATTTCGATTTAATAAAATCGTAAATCGACAGATGAGCTTTTCTTTTCTCGGAATCTGATCCGAATATATGTTAGATAATTCGAGTTTAACACCAACCTTCGCGTGATGATCAAAATACTTGTGATATTCTTTCTCTATTACGAAGATCAATTTTAACGCACCCTTAACAAAGCAGTACTCGTCTTCAAGTGATTTAATATGTGCTATTTGAATAGCAGTCAAGAGATATGAAAACTCATCTGGTAAAATACAACTATAAACTTCAGCAGGAAACAAAACATCTCCCTGATGTTAGTGCCATGAAACAAAATAATTTGGCTTGGTTTGATAATAATCTGCATAGTTCAACTGAACATACTTTCTCACATATCTGAGATACAACAATTTCAATATCGCTGCGATATACTATCCCTCATCACGGTGTGAAACACTAAAGCGAGAAGCTTAAACATCAATATGGCAATTTTAAATCTACCAAAGTCGCGAAAATTAAATCTCATGTCATAATAAGGGAATGAATCTAACTAGATCCACTGAACATTTTGTTAATAATGCATCAAATATCAAGTCGTGAGCAGCGATTGGTGAAACTTCAAGTCCTGAAAACACTTAAAGCAAATCATTCTCTGCTAATTTTTTTGTATCGAACGGCAAAAATGGTGCTAGAACTCTGTATTAACACAATTTTATTATCAGTACTGATAAAGTCAACCGGACTTTACCTTCATCCTGGTATGTCTTTTATACATATATCATTACCAACAAGCTTACATTAAGAATTTGATCTGTATAATTTATAATTATAGGCTCAAATGGAGTGCCCCAAAACATGATAATGTTCTTTGAATTTCCTTCCTGCTTATTTTCTTCTTGATGATGTTAGTAAGGTTTTAGAAATGGACAACAACCCATTATTTTGTCTAACTCTTACCCACCTATGTTGTTTCCAACAATTAGTAGCACTCGATAGGCTTATGTTGTATTTAATTCCTCCTAATAATATTTTCCGATATTTCCATCAGTATCACTATAGTCAAAAGCAACATCCCCAACCCCCCAAACAAAACAAATTATTTCACCTCTCAAGCTACAGATGTATTCTGACTGTAGTGAGGTACAAGACCATTCCGCCCATTGTGGACCAAAATCAGATTGTAGTCGAGTTTGAATTTGCCTCCGCGATGACAAACTACCTTGAGTACAAACGGATTTGGGACAATGAGGCATGTCTGCATATGGGGCTGGAATGGCTTTTTATCTTACTACTCGCATAAAGTCCAAATTTAGATAAAAAATAATTGATAAGCACAAGTTTAACAATAGATATCAGAAAGTAATATTGTTTGAAAATAGATCCGATCAAAAAGTGAAATTTCAATAAAAAATGAAACTAGCTGATTACATATATGAATGTATATGGACAACGTATGGAACGATCATGAAATGGGATTAATGCATGTAAGTATAAGCAGCTATGGCCGATATGTAGATCTAACAATATGACATAATCACTTTGAAATCTATAAGCAAGAATGATTGAGATTTGGTTCGTCAACAAGTATAGCATGTGTATAGTTTAATTAAATTCATATAGTGATGTTGGATACAATTGATACATACCGTAATATTAATCAAATTTTCACACATGTAGAGATATTCAATTAGATTGGTTCAAATGTGGAACGTATGACGTTATTCGTCTCGTTGGGCACAAATGACGATTAAAAGAGACTTCCGATTCCACAGCTGCCGTCCAAATATGAAGGAACAACCTCATGTGGTCGATTCATGCAAAACTGTCAAAGGAATTCTTAGTAGCCTTATTGTCCTGCACATTTGCTCGTCAAGACATTTTGGTCGATCACACCGAGTAAACCGATTTAGACCTTCAAATCATCGTCACCATCTACCGCAACATCCACGTTACACAAAACAAAATTGCCCGAGCCAAAGCTCGTCGCACAATCAAAGAAAGTAAAAGAGCATCATGGAAGAAATATGTTTCTTCTTTAAACTCTCGTTCTTCTGTTCAGAAAGTTTGGGATACTATACGCAAAATAAACGGAAAGAACAAACAAAACCCTCTCCGACACCTGCAACTAAACAATAACAACTTTAATTCAAAACGTGACATTGCAAATACTCTTGCTGACAGTTTCTCCAAAAATTCATCATCATCTAATTATACCGAAGCCTTCCTAAAACTTAAAGCTCAAAAATGTCACGTTTAAAATTCACATCCAACAACTCGGAAAGTTATAATCAGTTTTTCTCATTATCGGAGCTTAGGGAGGCTTTAGATAAGGCCCATGATATATCCACTGGGCCTGATGAAATACATTACCAGTTTTTGAAACACCTTCCAGAATCATCATTAACAACTCTTTTGAAACTCTTCAATGATTTATGGCTTATTGGTAATATACCAAAAAACTGGAAAGAAGCAACTGTAATACCAGTTCCCAAACCCGGTAATGATAGCGAAGACCCCAATATCTATCGACCAATTGCACTGACAAGCTGTGTGTGCAAAACAATGGAACGAATGATCAATTCTCGACTTCTCTGGTACTATGAAACTAACAATTTAATATCTCCTTTCCAAAGTGGCTTTCGATATGGACGGAGTACTAATGATCATCTGGTTAGACTAGAAACATTCATTCGTGATATCTTTATCAAGAAAGAACATTTAGTAGCATTTTTTTATTTAGAAAAGGCCTATGACACAACATGGAAGTACGGGATACTAAATGACCTGCACGATCTGGGACTCAAAGGCCGTCTGCCCTCATTTATCTCCAATTTTCTCTCTGACAGGGAATTCAAAGTTCGAGTGGGCTCTACCCTCTCCGATACGCACCAGCAAGAGATGTGTGTGCCCCAGGGCAGTATTTTATCTGTGACGTTATTTAACATCAAATTCAATAGTATCACCAAATGCTTAGCTCCCGGTGTTGATTGCTTATTATATGTTGACGATTTTTTAATTTGTTATCGATCAAAGCACATGCATACAATTGAGAGGCAACTCCAGCAAAATATCAATAAGATTCAAAGCTGGGTCAGTAATAACGGTTTCAAATTTTAAAAATCAAAAACAGTATGCGTGCATTTCTGTCAGTTGCGAAGACATCATGATGATCCTAAACTCACGCTGGATGGAACACTTATTCCAGTTGTTGAGGAAACAAAATTCTTGGGTATTATATTTGACAAAAAGCTGACATTTATACCACACATTAAGAATTTGAAAGCTAAATGCTTAAAAGCTTTAAATTTCCTTAAAGTAATTGCTCACACTGATTGGGGTGCTGATAAAAAAGTCCTCCTTAATTTGTATAGAACATTTATCCGTTCCATCTTAGACTCTGGATGCATTGTTTATGGTTCAGCTAGGAAGTCATATTTGAAAATGCTTGACCCAATTCATCATCTGGGAATAAGACTTGCACTAGGAGCATTTAAGACATCTCCGTGTGAAAGCCTTCTCGCGGAAGCGAATGAACCACCTTTATCGCATCTCAGAGAAATTCTTTTTGCTCATTATGCTCTTAAGTTACGATCCAACCCTCTGAACCCTGCTTTTTCGGCCGTTTTTCATCCAAATTACAAAGCTTTATACGTAAATAATTCAAATGCTACAACTTCCTTTGGTATTAGAATATCATCCTGCTTTGACCAAATCAAATGTAATCTATCTTCAATCCAGAAAACATTTGTCTCGAAAACACTACCTTGGCTCATTAAGCAACTCCAAGTGATTTTTACGTTACACGATCGGAAAAAAATCTGAGACAAACCCTATCCTATTCTTGAACTCTTATCATGATCTTTTCAATGACTTTACACATTATGCTAAATTTTAGACTGATGGATCAAAGGTTGCTGATAAGGCTGCTGCAGCCTTCGTCAGTGGCAAACACAACCAAAGAGCGTTTGCCAAATGATGCATCCATATTTTCAGCAGAAATCAGAGCAATAGACCTTTCACTGACATTTATCGAATCTAAACACATTCTAAATAGTAATATCTTCTGTGACTCACTATCAGTGCTTCAGGCGCTATACAATATCAAACTAGATAATCCACTATTGGTGAATGTTCTGGTCAAAAACTCTGAGTTTAATGCCTCATGTAATATAGTATACTGTTGGCTACCTAGCCATATTGGTATTAGAGGTAACGAAGAAGCAGACCGGGCTGCTAAGATGGCCCTATCTTTAGAACTATCAGATTTTAAATTACCATATTCTGATTTTAAACCTTGTATCAAAAAGTATCTACGTCAAAAGTGGCAGGTATCATGGGATGATGCAATCAATAACAAACTTCATGCCATCAAACCAATCTTGGGAAAATGGACTCCTTCCTACAGAACTATTCGTAGGGAGGAGGTTGTCATTGCAAGAATCAGAATCAGTCATACGTACATTACCCACTCTCACATACTAAAAGGTGAAGATCTACCAGAGGGCATTCCTTGCAATGTACCATTTACTGTTAAACACTTTATGACCACGTGTTCCGACATGCAACCTACGCGTGATAAATACTATAATGTACACGACATGCAGGAACTTTTTGATACTATTCAAATCACTAGTATTTTAGATTTCCTAAAGGAAGTAAATCTTTATTTTAAACTGTAACTTGTATGACCTTACCCAAACTAATTTTTAACTAATGCAAATACCAACTATTATTTACATCTTTTCATCAAGATACATCATTTACATTTCCCGTTGATTGGGAACCAACATCTTTAACTGTTACCAACATTTACCATTTTATATTTAACTACTATGGATTTTTTACTATATCGCTGGTCGATATTGAACCTTTCTTTTTACACATATGACCTACTGTATGGCGCTAAATAGCCTAAAAGTGCTGGTGCGCCGTTAACATTAAATCAATCAATCAATCAGTATTTTAGATTTCCTAAAGGAAGTAAATCTTTATTTTAAACTGTAACTTGTATGACCTTACCCAAACTAATTTTTAACTAATGCAAATACCAACTATTATTTACATCTTTTCATCAAGATACATCATTTACATTTCCCGTTGATTGGGAACCAACATCTTTAACTGTTACCAACATTTACCATTCTATATTTAACTACTATGGATTTTTTACTATATCGCTGGTCGATATTGAACCTTTCTTTTTACACATATGACCTACTGTATGGCGCTAAATAGCCTAAAAGTGCTGGTGCGCCGTTAAATTTAAATCAATCAATCAATCAATCAAAACTCCTGAATTCGACGACTCCACTAGAAACAGCTAAACAAATAACGACTGAACTGTGTAATACTGTGATACACGTTATGCAGTTAAGTACTGATACAATCACCGGCGTCCGCAGCTCTAAACATGTTTTGGCCTACATCAGTAAAACATAATAGCTGATCGCTACTTGTCTGCCTACAACCCCAAACGCGAATCCCCCTAAAATACTTATGCTGGCGCCCTTGAATAGAATTATATTCATTAGTTATGCACTCGCATGAGCTGACTTTGTTATACATTAAGTTAGTTCATACGGACACCTATACGAGATTATTATTATTATAACCACGTACGTATGTGAATCTGTCTCCGGCAAGAATAACTGAATTATAAAAACTCGAAAACTTGCAATAATTGAATGTGTGCAGTATAATTAAATTCAGTTACGACTAGACTTCTCTCTCTCTCACTCTCTCTCTCTCTCTCTCTCTCTCTCTCTCTCTCTCTCTCTCTCTCTCTCTCTCTCTCTCTCGTAGAATTGACTTTAAAATTCTCTCTCTTTATCTCATCATTTGGTCTCTTTAACATAACTATTACCAGCATTTATAGTTCAGAGATATCATAGGATGACACAAGCGAATATCCTCTACGTTCGTCATTTCTTAGATTTTAGCCCGTATCTTGCTACAATGGTCCAGAGAGATAGAGAGATAGACATACAGATAGAGACTGACATACAGATAGACAGAGACAGTTGTTTGACATTTTCATATTTAATAAATAGTAAATTCCAGAAATCCAAGACCAACGTTGGTCGCACATTTTCACCACATAACCTTTGAACTGGTGCCTCACTCTCAATGAAACAAATGTCAGTCTATCTTTTATTCCGCGACCACCATCTTCCTGATCTACAGAATCTAGCTGACGTAATCTCTCTATCTGGAACAGTTTCCTAACCTCTTGGAGTAAGCAAATTCGATTTTGTGCAACTCGAGTAGCTTTGGATATTCCATATTTCACTTTGACTGCCCTAGAAACCCATGCACGTTAAGACTCTTAGATGCCATTCGCATATTCAGATTCAAGCAGTTAGATAGCCGATCAACAAGCATCGTTTAAACTATATTCTTCGTGCACCTATTATATAGTCTTCAGAGGAGTCCCACGAACTTGCATTTAAGTCTAAACGTATAAATCCCTGCTCCTCAATCTCGGTTTTTTACTAAGAGAAAACTTCATATAATAAATAGAACTCAACAAATGCATGTCATCCAACCTAATATCCTCCTGCAGCAAAACAGCGTGATAAACGCTTGCGTTTATTGCTTGACAATCATACCTCAGCAATCATAGTGCAGAGTATCAAATCAACAGTGTTCTCCTTGATATAGTAATGTTTTGGACGAGATTCGCACCGCTTAAAGAGAACGCCGTAAGGTTTTAGAAGAGTTTGCTTTTTGGCAGCATCAATATTCATAAGCAGATATATGAAGCTGCTAAGAACAATTTCACAAACATAGTTCATGAAGCAAAATCATCCCACTACAGTAATAGGATCTCTAAAAGACCTAGCTGCAAAGAGCTCTTCGAGACGAAAACAAGCTAATGTCAAGGAATAAATGTACATCTTTTCAAACGACCTTCTATCTGGTATACCTTCCGGACTTGTTTGCAAATTTCTTCCATGGCAAAGTACAATCAATTAGAAATAAGCTAGAAAACACAATTTCAGCAGACTCATCGTCACCATGCTGTTGTAATGCAAAATATCAACGGCAACCTTGAACAGCATTTCAGCCTGTCTCTATGGATTTGGCACATGCAATTGTAATGAGGAGTGCCCCAAACTCATGTGAACTAGATCTTATTCTGACATCACAATTTACTTAGTATATGAATTCAATATTGCCTTCACTAACTGAAGTTGTCTATACTTCTCTTTTATCCAGGGAATTTCCAAAATGTTTAAAAACTAACATTGTAAAGCTTCTTTTGAAGAAACCGACTTTTAATCATCAGGATTAAAAGAACTACCACACTGTTTCTAAACATCCCATTTAGGTAAAATATCTATGACAAAATTGTTACGTCCCGACTTTTATCTTATCTGAATTCAAATATTCTTTTTAGCAAAATGCAGTCTGTACATCGTCCTCGCAACATAATTAATATGGGTAGTTGATGACCTTCTCTCAGCTTTGAATTGTGAACAGATTGCATGCGTCACCCTTTTTGAGTTGTCTGCGGCTTTTGACACAATAGACCATTATATATTTGTTCACTTTCTCCAGCATGTATTTGGTTTTCACAATATAAATTTACTATGGTTAAAATCCTACTTAGTCAACAGGACACACATTGTATCCGTAAATTAGAAATAAAAATCGATCCTAGTTGATCTATGTTTATGTGTTCCACACGATTCTGTTCTCGGTCCGGTTCTTGTCAATCAATACACTAAGCCACTCTCATTTGTCATATATCTACATTCGTTGTCTCACCAATTGTAAGCTGATGACACTCAAATATACAGATCAAACCGCTACATTGAAGTTGCGACTATCATCCAAGTCGTAGAGAGGTACATTTCCGATGTGAAGTCGTGGATGACAAACAACAAGCTGCGGTGAATGATGATAAAACTGAAGCATATCATGCTCACCAGACAAAATCTTCCCCACTCTTATCCTTGACCTCAAACAATAAATGTGAGAAATACCAATATTAAATTCATACAAGCAGTATGAAACCTATGTTTAACTCTCGACAGTACTCTCTTATTGCACCATCATGTCAAGAACATAATGCAAGGTGTCATATCTGAAGCATAGACGCATAAATTCTATCCGCAATTATATTTCGGTTGATGCCACTTGTGTTCATTAGTATTTTCAAAAAGACTGGATTATTGTAATTTACTTCTATCTGGTTTGTCTATGTATCTACTGCAAAAACTTCAAAAGGTTCAAAACAACTGGTTAGATTATCTTTACAGCACGAATATCTGAAAACATCCACCATCCCTTTGCCTTTCAACATCCACTGGCTACCAGTTCAATCCCGTATAATGCACAAAATTTGTTCACTACAATACATTTACTCCTCTGTCGCCAGTCTAATATATCTGTGTGATCTCACCAATCTGTATACCATATCTGGAAACTTATGCTCCTTTTCTGACTATCGTATTCTTATTGTTCCCATTGCTAAAATCATAGGGACAACGTTCTTTTGATGCCAGGACCCATCTACGTGGAACACATTTCCCGTTGATCATAAACACAAGGACAACGTGATCTCATTCAATAGTGCTCTTAAACTCACTTATTTCGACAAAAATCACAGACATAAATATTTAATAATATTTATTTCATTAGTTGTTGTCTGCATATTTTTATTTTTTATTATTAAATAGCATATACAACGAAATACATGCGTTCATATTAATTTATTGTGTTGGAAATATTGAGGGTTTCTCATAGTTTTCTATATTAATAATGTGATCGCGAAAATTAATTGTTCTACAGGCTGGCATTGATTAGGCGCAAGACGCATACAGACCTCTAAGCAATTACTTTTCTTCACTGGCACAAATGCCATTAGATCATCCAAACTTATTGCCTGGATAGTATTTAAGTATCTGGCGTTGTAGTAGTAGTTATCTGGCGTTGTAGTAGTAGTTATCGCCCAAGAATTGTTATATAGGCTAGTGTGTCCTTGTTGAGTCAATGTTTGTTCAATATAATTAACAAGGAATGCAACCGGGATGAAACTGTTACTGACTTCCACCGTTTGTTGTGGAAACAATCCCTGAATGATTTTACGCCTTGCTGTGCAGTCAGGGCCAATTGTTTGCTAATGCCAAGCTGGCCTCGAATTGGTATTGGTACATCAGGGTGGTCACAGCCGTTGATTTCTGCATGGCCCTTACGTTTCAGTATATGAGACGTTTGTTAACACCACTGTGATGCAGATATTCTTTGTCAAGAGGCATCAAACTACCATCACTGACAGGCGGATCCAACTTCTGATCTATCATTATGCTGATTCTTTAACACTATTGCCATTTTAGCCAGTGTATTCCATGCAATTCTTTATCAAACAGATACAATCCGGACTCACGAACCCTTAAGACTTCAGATTCAGGTCCATTAAAACCATCTATGACAGCAGTAAAAACAAGTCGATCAGTCACTCTAGCAATCGTTTCTCGTCTGCTTTTGTATTTAATATCCTTCTGATTTTACTACACAAAGTCAATATGCGTTTTTGTGTCCCTGCGATCTGTTCATCAATATATGGTTTTGTTGTAGCATCATTATCGTCAACAAAGTATTTGATAAGAGCAATTGACATACCAGAATCTCCCGATCCTTTGATTTTATTGAATTTTGCCACGTTTCTCGCAACTGCGACTCTCAGACATAAAACAGTATAAATGCTAACATTAGAAGTTTTAAACTTTCCAGTTTGATTTTGAAATATGACAAGCTCACCTAGCTAATGTCAAAAACAACTCGGCTAATTCCGAATAAAAACACCACGGAAATGCTTGAATTACTCTACCATTAAATCAAGATGTGTTAATAGATGCGAGGCCTTTTACGAGTTGACCAGGTAGTCGAAGACAAAATAATGGTATTTGAAAATATTCCTCTAAACAATAATGCGATTAATAAGATAAGATCATAATTATCATCATCGCGCAATACAAAATGTAATTCAATTTATCTCGCTCAAGGGATTTATAACGTCGAACGTCGATGGATTTATTCGTCGAAATATCGGATTCTTTATATTATTTCCTGGACTAGGTAATATTGATGTAAGAAATATTGCAAACGAGCAACGCGGTAAACCACGGATTCGTCTATTGAACTATATCATTGTGCAACCAAAGACAAATGTAATTTCTTTTTATTTGATAAACTAACGCGTGATACAGCTAAGATTCTTCATTGTTGTATTGATTAATTTCTCAAGACGAATTTTATAAAGCGTATAAAAAGACACTATGGACAAATGTCAGCAAAGTATCAAACTACTAAAGACATATATGGAAACTCGAGCTGCTTTGACGAAAAAAAGCAAGAAGCACGTCGAGGACAAGTTCAAGCGGAAGAAGAAACTGTCAAACTTTTTAACCCGGTTGCTGAAGCAGTACTTGGAAAACATCCAGATATATCAACATTATCTCCATAAGAACTAAAAAAAAGTACATGTACAAGAAAAAGGTTTTTAGGTTTACTGGGAAAAAGATCAAAAGATGAACTTTAAAAAAGGTAGAGGAACTTCTGAGTACAATTTCTGATCCTGTTGCACAATAGGTTGAATTTAATAAATTAATGAATAACCCTTTATGATTCAACACGCGATAGGAAAATGGACGGTTAATCCAGGCGAGTTAAAGAGGTTAATGGAAGATGTGATAGAAATAACTAAGGAATTAGCTAAGAAACATAAAAAATAACTGAAGCTACCGTAGAAATAATGCCTATCGAAAATCAGAAAAGATTTTATGGACAAAATGTACGTATTAAGATATTAGATTTAGAATATAATAATTTTATTGATAAATATAATATCAAAGAAATTGGCAATATTCAAAATTGGTAAGTGGAAAAATATAAAGATTTAACAGAATTGTTAGGAGAACTTATAGTACTGGTTTAGATGCTAATCAAGAAATACAAAAAATTAAAGAGCATATGATGTTATACGAGAATGAATTATTGCTACAATAATATTTCAAATAGCAAAGCAGTATCGAAATAAACCAGTAGATTATAATAAATAATGTCCTTTCAAAAGACTGTTTGATAAGTATGAAAGCCGAACACAATTTTGAAATCACTCCAAACTATAGTACTCTGCAAATTAGATTCACATTAAAGAATAATTTGATAATCGATTTTTTCCAGCGACTACTATTATATCGCTGTTAGGCTGTGGAATCAACAAAGCATGTCATATGAAGGAGATTTGCTGGTTAACATAACAGAGGTAAATACAATGTTAATCAATTGCTCTATTACATCAGGATCCTACTCAGCCAAAGTTAAACAATCCAAAGTTTTTCTGCCAGATGTTCCGCGAGATCGCTAATGCAAATCACTCATCGACAAATAATATACTATCCGATTAATCTCGAAAATCAAATAACTATAATAACGATGCAACTAACAATCAATTAGGCAACAAATCGATCCTGACAATATTACGTATTACTAACACCTAAGCGTTGTCTAGGCGCGCAATGGCATCGGTGTTAATTTTATAGGCTGTGTTAAATAAACAGATGTGAAAAAAATAAATTTACAGAAGAATGATTGTAGGTGGATTTTTAGAAAATATATATGTATGACATTTGCTGAAAATATGCCATGAATAGCGCATAAAGTAGCACCGATTGCACTTGACGCAGGTAAAGCTTCTGCGACGGCACTGCGGTCGAATAAATGATTGCTGATGAAGTCAGAGGCAAGAAACCATCGGTTTCAACATAAAACAACTAAAGTCAGATATTACGCCAACAAAAGAAACAAAATGAGCTATGATAGCTACCACAAAAATATCTACTATCACCACGTGGTGAAGAAGTAATATGCAAACTTGCAAGGATAATAAAGAGAATGATTAATGTTGCTTTTACTTCTAATACAAAGTCGTTGCAATTTTGTGTGCGATTATGAGATAAACTAACGTCATGCAAAATATGTCTTGATCTTGGCAAAGAACGTGATACCGACAACACTGTGGCGGATTTCAAGTATGTCGAGTATCTAGATGAAAACTCAAAAGAATCAAATAAAGCTGGCGTTAGAATGTTTAGCACAAGAGATGAGGATATGTTTATATTGCTGCACAAAGCGGTCTTAGAAGTGCGTGGCCAGTTATTAACTGAGATAGGCGTTGATGTTACTACTGGTGCAGAAATTGTACTTGTCAAAAGCGGATGAAGCTTGTTTAAAGGCGAACGATACCAACTGGCCAATCAAACTGTGGAAGACATTTCAAAGCACTTGCCTATAGCAAGTAAAGTATTCAATATCGTCTCGTTCAGCTATGATTATTCGACATCAGTTACCACAAATCTGATGTGGTTTTAAAAAAATACTGGTTTTGTGACTGCTGTTGGAGGTGAATTCAAAACTAGAGCGCGCTTGCTGATGCTGATAATGGAATAGATTCATTCTAACACCAGGTGGAGCTAATGCGGCTACAAAACATACTGTTGTGGCATTAACCGCAGATCCGCCTGTTGATGCTATAATAGCAGTTGCGATAAGAAGTGCATTTGAAATGCACGAGAATCAACATATAACGAGGGATAAGCCAAACGAAAAGCATTTTTATTGAGAATCTCACCAAATAATAATGATGCTTCCGTTAAGCACGATATTTGAATTTTCTTAAAATATAACAAAGTTTCTCGCGAAATAAAACATACACTTCGAGCGGATCAGAATGATTGTATAATACACGCTGACGGAATAAATGAAGGACAATTTGCTATTACAAGACTAGCGATGTGGATGCCACGAGCTGTTCCTTTGGTAAGCAAAACGATGGAACTCGAATCATTATTGACCGCGTAAACGAAAAAGATATATTTCCACCAAAAGAAAATTTATCAAACATTAGTTCCTAACGCAACCGATTACACCTAGTGTGTTAAAACTAAGTCTAGCGAACAATTACTGCGACAGTTGTTCGTTGTATTTCACCCAAAGGCACTGCGTAATAATTAATAAATAAAAAACTCTGTATTCGATAATCCTAATGTTACACGGAAATTTTTACAATAGATTCTAAACAATATCCGAAACGTGCAATAGAATGCAATTTTGCCGTGGACGCCACCAGAAACGATATATGTACCTCAGGGAGGTAATGCAAAAAGATCACGATGCGGACAGTGGATCTCAGATATCGAAGAATTTCAACCACTGTATCTTATCTTTTGTTTCGACGTATTAAAGCAATCGGATCGAGTCATCGGATCAACTGCTGATAACGAAGACACTTGAACTCTTGGCGTAGCTCCAGTTTAGCCGTAATTCGCATACACTAATTGTCATTGATATATTCTTGACGATGAAATCGAAGGAAGAATGAATATCGAAGTTTAATCTAACAATATTGATATAATGAAAACAGAATACATAACTAGAAAAATATATTTAATGCCAGAACAAGTTCAAAAATTATCAGCGGTTGATAAGCGTAATTATGTTTCCTTAAGATATATCTAGCTACTTCTCTCACTTCAACAAATAATCATCAATACATGTAATGTTGATGTAACAGGAAATCAATAAACTTGATTGAGGAATATCGTTTGTTCTTGAGCTGTAAGTTGCACAGGTAACAGATATGTCGATACATGGTGTTTTCCTTGCACCAGCACTTTCTGTGATAGCTAGCGCAATACCAACAACTTTTTCCTTTCTAGAGACACTAGGAATAACAGCAGCGTCAGGGGCGGTATCAGAAGCAACTAGAGAGCTATATCCGGAGACGGTGTCTCCAGCGATGGTATCAAACAAATCTATCGTTAGAGACTTTGTCTACATGTTAGTTTTAGGCGACAATAAAAAAGAAAATGCCAGCCAAAGAAAACGACAAAGAGAAAAAAATCGTCAACTGGCACCAAGAGAAACAAAACAAGGTGGATTTCTTCCAGTCAATCCACTTTCAGAAGGCTTAGTGTGCAGTAAAATTCCAAATCTATTAGGGATCGAACGCGGAATGACACTACCAGGGAAAAGGCGCCGTTGAATAATTTTGATATGCTTGAAAAATTAAAATCCAATGTCGACGGCAGCGACGTGAGTCGTCGCGTTAAAAATGGATTTCGTGAAGAGTATTCTAAAGACGAGCTAACTAAAGTATCAGCATGTGGTTCGTTTATTGTAAATATACAGAACTTTAACGATTTAGCCGGCATTCACTTGGTTGCTGTTTACGGTAATAATTATTTTGATTGGTTCTCACTTCCTCCAATCCGGCGAATTTACCTCTATTTTCACCATTACGGTCACAAACAAACAATGAAAAGCGTGAGCATTACAAGAAGTAGCCCATTTCTACCACGGGCTGAATAACGTCATGAAACTAATTTTACAAGATAACATGTTTAACTTGTAGTTTTTTCAGACTGCATCAATTAATAAGTTTTGCATAAACTTCTAGAACAGAAATATGTAGTTAAAGTTCAGACAGTACAAATAACAGTTGATGACGTCATCACATTCAAATATTAGAGCCTAGTATGAATAAAAGAACAGTTTCTATGCCGTATTCGGAAGGATTATTAGACCCTTACGCATATTTACTGCAAGGTGGAAACTAGTAAAAATGGGCTACTTCCTGTAATGTTTGTGACCCTAATGGTGAAAATAAAGGTTGGATTCATGCGATGGTTGTCCGACAGTGATGCGTTGGTACACTATGTGTAGTTTTTCAGTCGTTGTGGGATTCTAAAGGGATAAAAGACAAATGAGAAAAGTCTAATCGAGCAGAGGATTGTGGTCACGCTTGCATTCCTTGTGTTAATTTATCATACCGTTAAGGTGATTTCATATTGTCAGAAATATAGTCATCCTTTATTGATAAAACTGCAGACTCGTGTGATCAAACCGACCAAACGATGTGTGTGTGAGAGATAGAGAGAGAGAGAGAGTAGGTTGTACTGTTGCTAAATCAGAATAATGACTTAGATAAACTGTAAATATATTAAAATAGTTTAAATACCTTTTGTTGTTTCGTCAGTTGGCTTAATTTATATTCCACATTAATTTCCATGCGCCTGGAGGTGAATGATATTGCGTTCATCTGAATGGTGTAGCTGTCCAAGTGTTGCTACTGCTCTACTTTTATTATTAAAATAATCTTTCTAGTTTAAATAATAAGTGTGAATTTTACTGATTATATAAATGTGGAAAAAATATAAACTAAGAAAAGAAAACACTCAGATAATTGTAAATAGTCAGACGGCAGAGAACTACATTTAGTAGCGGACACACTTAGAAGGTGGGGATGTGAGGAATTTATTCACTAGGTCAATACAAGGCTGCCTCTAGTAAATCCAACTCCGTTCAAATGGCAACTACATGCGTTTGTATGCGATATAAATAAAATATATGTATAGTATTACGCTGTATTAATGATATACCACTCGTTGTATAATTTTTTATTAAAAGGAAACTGCAAGCTTCTTTTCCTGTTAATGAAAACTTTATACATCTCGTGGTATATCATTGATACAGTGTACATACATATATAAAATAAACAGCACCAAGACTTAAAATGTCTGACCGGTTTTGCCTTATTGCTTCATCAGACTGAATACAAATATTATACACACACTCTAAAAAATCATTGATAGGTTCGGATGACAAATATAATAGGAAACAATTAAACGAAACAAAAGCAAAGATGACTTTTATCAAGTTCAATTAACTTTATTATTTTGCCATTACATACAAATAATTTGATGATGAAATAGGGTCAACGTATGATAGATGCTATGTGCAATAAAAAATTTAAAATACTATTGTATTTCGTGCACTTGCTTAAATATATTCAAGAGAGTTAATTATTTCATACACACATCTAGCTTTGTTAAAACATAATGCTTATAACGTTAATTAGAGAAGCTGATATCATTTCAGAATTGTGTCCATTAATAGCCTGGTTATTACATATACTTTTTAGCTTTGACTGTACCTCATAGTGATACTAGAAACCGATTTGCCACGCTGTCGTATTTGCAATATAAGTTCGTTGCCGATGACTTCTATGTTGCTGATTTGCGTCATGTTTGAAAATAATTCTATGAAATAAAATTTTACGGTATAAAAGCTTAGACTTTCTATATTAATTATGATGTTAAAATCGATTTAAATTTCAAATTCATGTAGAGAGTCTAACTTTGCAGTAATGGTATTGATCTTTTCAGTTTATTGAGTTATGTAAAAGACTACTAAATCTTATGCAAAATATAATTTCACAACGCCGTGATGATATACACTAATGCACAATATGGTTATATTATAATCAGTTAGTTAAATATTCTATGGTACATTATTATAATCCGTTCAGAGAAAGAACAATATTTAGACGACGAAAGCGTATAAAAGGTTGCCTACAAATGCACTATTCTTATTACACTTTCAAGTAGATTGTATCATGAGCATGAAAAATTATTCCGCCGGCCATGAAAGCTCAAGAGTGGAATATGCATATTTTTTAATAGAAACAGGTTTAATTTAAACTGAAGCCTTGTTAGTTCTCAAGTATATATCATGAAAATGGTGTCTAATTTGTGCGAGATCAATTTGCAATACTAAACGCGACGTGTGCAAGGCATCGTACATTTAAGATATAATATTGATCTAAAATACAACAAAAGCACAAAGTCTACGCTGTAACTTAGAATTTTATACTCGCTTACATCTGCGGTTCTTCCCTTTTTATTCCAAAAAATATTACAATATTCTTTCCTAAATTTATACAAATCATCTTATTTTGCAATATTAACATCAACACTTTGCAGATTTATCTCAGTATTCGTGTAGATGAAAATTTTTGATTAAATGATGAGATATATTTGGCAATAATTTTACCTTACTCGCAGGATCTTGATTAAGGACGTCGAAGTGAGACCATTTCAGGTCGTCAGACATCCAGAGCTTTCCAAATACTCTATTTTTCACTGTGTATTGTGAAATTGTGGCTAAATAACAACTACGTTCATTTTCTTTTTATGTAAAAATTTAGAATTTTATTAATTTTCAGCACTTTTATTGAATAAATAACACATTATATATCTTAAAACAAGTGACAGTAATTTTTAGATGATGCTAATTATAACTTTCATCTACATTATAAGATAGGCTAGTATGAAACGTGTAGGGTGACATGACAAGGAATAGAAAAACAAAATTACTGCATATGTACACTCTTCGATGTCAATTGATTGCAATCAGTGCCAGTAAAATCTAACATTTGCAACCTGATAGTTTTTATGGATATATTTAGTTAGACATTGTGAACTGTTAAGCGAAAACTCCGAAATTCCTATAAAGAACAAAATTTGACTTATTTTGGTGTAATGTTTGAGTTCAGTCGAATATTTCAATCTAATTCAACCGGGTAATGCTCAAATACTGCCGGTTATCACAAATTTCCCCATTTTTCAATTCTAACTAGAGTTTGGAAGTAAGCAAATGTTTTGTTAAAAAGATATTTGACATACAAAGGTTCTTTGAAATGATCAATATGTTAGGTTTAAACGACGTTCAAATATCCAGTTTAGAATTAAGAGGTACTACCCCTTAATTCAGTTAACAAAGTCGCTCGTAATTCAGATCTTTTTTTGGAGTGCTCCAAAAGTAGTGATGTGATACATTCGACAAATTCCGTCAAAGAGATTAATTCAATATTAACAACATTCGCACGTGGCGAACAAAATGATTCGAGAGGGAATAAAGATAGGTAGACCCGCTTTTTAAAAGCGGAATCGGAAAAAAGCGTGCATACACATCCTTTTTGCATGCAACGGCAGATTGGGGTTTTATCCTGTTTCGGAACGAGAATGCACGGTGAGCTCCAACGGCTCCATTTTCTCATAAGAACTCAAATTTTAATGAAGTTAAAGACAGGTACTTCAGTTGCTTCAGTTTCACTAAAAGCCCGCTGAAACAAACAGTAGATCTCAGAATCCGTCTCCTGTTCAACGACAAGTGATTGTCGTTTATCAACCCAGATCAGATAAAAGAGAATGATTATTCAAAAGAGGATCATTATTATCAATACTTTTTAACTGATCCAAATTAGAAGTGAAAGTGACCTCATCAAAGGCCTGACCAATACATGTGTCAGCTAAAGTAACACAGTTCTTATCAAAATCATTCTCAAGAGCTTTCTTTGCCAAAGCTCTGGTATTTGAACAAGCTGAACATTAATCAGGTATTTCTTTTTCAATAGGATCAATTTTCTGATCCAGAGAAGGCTTGTCAGATACAAGTGGATTAACCACAACCTTTTCCCCAGGAAAGTCATTGCCTAGCAACAAATGAACGCCCTCAATGGGTAAAGTAAATACTACACCAACGGTCACATGTCCTGCAGCAAATTAACAGAATGGAGAGGAACAAAGCCGCACTCTACTCCCTGAATGAGAACACTCTCATTAGAACAGGTCTTCTCAAATGAAGGAAAAACACCTAAAACTAAAAGACTCTGAGAAGATCCTATATCCCTTAAAATTTTAATAGGGATAGGATTGGCCAAATCACTTAAGAGTGATATAAAACCTTCGACGTGAATGGTTCAAAATTCTACAAAACACAATTAGACTGAGGTTTATCAAACCCAACAAATGTATTGGTTTCAATACATGACCTTTACCTTGACCTCCTAGAAAAAAGAGCATTTGTGATAGGTCTATCTTGATTCTGGTGCCTATATTTCAATTTGAAGCACTCAGAAATGACGTGTCTTTTTTTTTCTTACAATAGGTACACGTAGGTAGAGGCAAGGATTTAGAATCAAGTCTCTCAGAGGCTTGATTTTTAGAATTTGTGCCAGGTTGATTTTTACTGAGAGTCGTATTTGTTTGAAACACTTTTCTATCAGAGAGCAAAAAACGATATGACATATTCGAATCACGTTTTCATATCTTTGACACTTATTGATCTTGCATTTTAATTATCAAGAACACTGATAGAAGCGCTGATGAAGCAGATTGACGTTCTTCTTCCAATATACAGGATCCGCAATATTTTTGGAGACTTTCTAAGTTAGTCTGAAATAACCTATTTTATTTAAGACAAGTTTCATCAGTTCATAGTGCTAATGCTTCGAATCTGAAAATGCAATTTTCATTACAGTTGACTGGATACTCAACAATTATCTACCTGTTAATTCTGAGGGATAGATTTGAATGAATTAATATATATTTAGTTTACGTCTAGGTTCTATCAAAGCTTAAACAATGAATGAAACTACGAGTTAAAAATGAAAACCGTTCCATAGTTACTTTCCTAATTTCAGTCATTATGAGTAAATGACAATTTGGACACAAAAGTTTCCTTTATTTCAAACATAAGGAAATCGATACAAGTATGTGTCTGGTCAGTTTGTTTCTTGTGGTTTCTTTGCAAAAGCAAAGAACACATACTGAAGCCAAGTGAAGTTATATTTTATTTTAATTGGTTTCACCGAACAAAGTCTCAAGAGAAGATACTGAAACTCAAAATTTCAAATTTTGAAAGGGTTTCGACATGGATTTAAATCTTTCTAATCTATATTGCGGTCATGTAGACAAATAGCCTCTGGATTATGCAAATTCTTTTATATAGAAACTACTACTGATTTATATCTAGATGGTAGAATAGATAAGGAGCTTTATAATTTGTATATTCACACGTATAGGGCACGTATGGGGGAGTCAGGCGACTATCTAATTGTATTACATTATGAATGCGCAATGCCATAAAAAGAAGAAAGCAACAAGTAATATATTGCAAGTGTTACGTGACAAGGGCTAGAATTCAGTAACAAAGAAAAGAGTAAAAGCCAACAAGATTTGTATATTTTAACAAAACAATTTATTTCCATAGACAGCAATGTAAACATTGGTAAATAGGACTTACAGTCTGCGAATATAATCCAACCTTTGATCCTCAGAATGAAAACACAAGTCATATCAGTAAATAGACCTCTAAAAATCCAGGTTCGAGTCCAGACAACGTACGAATATGGAAACGATGACGTCAGATGTAGTCCAATGTATGATATCAACAATTCCTCACTTGAATCACAGTGTTTGTTTCTGAATAATTTCAGAAACGACTTCCATGAATATCTTTTAGAATTTTTATTGAAATGTCAACTTGTTATAAATTAGAATAAATTATTAAATCCCAAAATAAGTCGAAGAATAAACAATCTTGGCAACAAATTAAAAACAATACACTTTGCTCCTTCAAGGTTTTAGAATAACTCTTCTAAAAGAAAATGAGGATTGCGTATTTAAAACCCCAACATCTCATTTGAAGTCTCGTGAGATTGGCCATGTGGTCTCTTACTACACTATTTTGATCACGTAGACCAATTGGACCCCGTTAAGAAACAATCATTAAAAAGGTTGTTTACACACAGTGATTACGCACAGAAAGTATGCCCTTGATACTGACCAATCATTTTAACTTCCTGTTGACACTGTTGCCAGGGCAAGACGGATTAAATGATAATTCTCACGTAATACTATTTCGTCTTAAGTAAACAACATTTATCTTATTACTAAAAAAGAATGTCTAATCCGACAAAATTTGAAATAAAAATGAAAAAAAGAATTCTAAAATTTACAAGCAATTTAATCACATATACGTAATATAAGTCAGTTTTTGATATTTTCAATCACTCAAAAGCACGCCTGAAAAAGTCGCATACCGAAATTCTGTAGTGCTTGCTAGAGAAGATTCGCTGCGGAAGTGTGTTTGTATCCATACTGATTGTCCTCTCCTCAGTCGTAGAAGAGCTACATTGCCACCTTGGTCGTTCTGACCTGGATGCATACTATAGGCTACAGCACCACTGTCATTAATATCGTCGACCATGAGCTGCACAAACACAGCTTGGTTGCTTATAGTCGCGACAAAAAACGAAATAAGGTACAGACCATCCTGAGGACAAGTGAACATTCCTGAGTGAACATTGTAGGCATTACCTTCGTTTGTCAATACTCCGTCATATTTTATCACTTGGTTGATTCCAAGGTGATCCACGTACTTACTAATATAGGTTGAAAATGCAACTGGTTCTGAAAAAAAAGTTTTAGAATAGTTTGCTTTAGTTATTTAATCCGTGCAATTTCTTTCTTGTCTTTTAGAGTATTATAGCAATATAAATATATATACATATATTCAACAATTATTTCCTATTCGTTCAATTTCAAACTTTTGATCACACGCACAGATAAACTCGCACAAACAAGCACACAAAGATAGGTATGTTATCGGACCTTTTCGATTCTTTAATCGAAATATTTTCCATTGCAGTTTAAATGTTTAACAGTATTTAAATATTGGAATTAGCAATTTCAGATCGGGTTATAACAACTTAAAATTAGCCACTACTCATATCTGTGCTTACTCACCGTTTGGGGCTTGTCTGATACGGGATTGTGCTTCAGATGTTTGGTTGCCTTTATTCACAATTTCTGTATCAGTTTCCCCATCTTTGCCTTGCTTTGGAATTCGAAAATCATCTCTGTTTTTTTTTTCCTCCATAGCTAAAGTTAGGACTTTAAGTCGTTCATTCTCCTCTCTCTGCTTGTGCAGGTTATTTTGAAGAATACGAATTTGGTGTTTCATTGAACGTTCTCGAATCTCCATATCGTTCATTTTTATCTCAATTTCGTTCATTTTTATCTCCATTTTCTCCATCCTGTCAAGTAACTTGGGCATAACATCATTGAAAGAGTCGTCACTATAATCTTGAGTTTTTACCGTAACTATTAAAGCACCGAGAGCGACCATCAATCGAGTGAACTTAACTACAATCATTTTAAATTATGGCAAAGATAACAGCTGTGGTCTTGCCCAACTTTTGATCTCTAAATACCGAGAGCATTCTTATCAGTGATAAGCGAGCTGGTGATAATGATGTAACCATTGAGATCTTAATCAAAGCTACACGTCGTACATCCTTCCAAATACATACATACATACATACATACATACATACATACATACATACATACATACATACATACATACATACATACATACATACATACATACATACATACATACATACATACATACATACATACAAACATACATACATACATACATACATACATACATACATACATACATACATACATATATATATATATAAACACATATAAATAAATATATAAATAAATATATACATATATACATATATATATACATACATAAATATATACATATATAAATACATACATACATACATACATACATATATACATATTCATATATATACATATATATATACATATATATACATACATATTCATATACATATACATATATACATATACATTATATATATATATATATATATATATATATATATATATATATATATATATATATATATATATCAGTCATAACCGTTGTTAATAGGATTCTTTTAGAAACAAACAATATAAACATCACATCCGGGGTACAGAAGACGCATTGTACTAAAACATCACAAGTGAAGGAGTTGAAGTAGTTGTTTAATATATGCCCACACCTTTAGACGGTAATACACATACATAAGTTACCATGTAAACATTAATTAAAAGAATTGGTGAAGTTAAAACATTGCTGAAGTTTGTATGAAAATAGACGCCCCCGAACCAAATTACTCATGTTCTATAAGACCAAAGACGAAGGTGTAAATATTCGGTTAAAAATAAAGTACAAATATCACTTATTGGATTATAGGGTTGATTGAATCTGAGCAAACTAGAGCCGTGGCGTTGGAGAAAATATCCATTAAATTAAGGTAATGAGATGATGTTTTATCTCTCACATATAGAACACAAATACTTGACACATGAATTACAATCTTACCATAAACTGGATATATTATTTATTACACTTATATAATCAATGGTGTAGGAATATTTTTACATTTGTTCAGCAAATGTTACCTTATTAAAACCTTTAGTAACGAGATTACTTTTAGAATATAGCTTTCTCCCACTGTTGCCCTATTTCGTGACAAGAAACAACGATTTATAATATTGCCTAAACCTGGGAGGGACCATGCCATACCTTACTTGTAACAACCGGTATTGGCAAAACTATGAACAGAACAATAAATGAGAAGTGTATTAAGTAAATTTAACCCAATTAACTACTGTTAGATCCTCAATGAGGATTCATAAACACAAATTACAGTCTTTTAAATTAGGAATTGCATTTAGATAAACTGTTCTCAAAAAGAACTTTTGTAGCAGCGATCGAGAACATGTTTTGAAACGAAGTACAGCATGATGAATGACTTACTAAGGATACAATTAAGGGCCGACAGTCTATTTTCGTATAAAATATTTGGAATGGTGGACGTTCCTGAATTACCTTAGGACGAACTCATTCTGAAGGCTACCCTCAAGATGTTCGTATAACTCGGGCTAGCATGCTGACTACAACACTTTTCACTATTAAAGTTAACTAAGTGAAATGCCTTAATCCAGAAATTGACTGATCATTACATTTCAATGACCTTTTGTAAATGTAATTACTCTCAGCAATGAAATTGTGTATAATATTAAGTCTTTGGAAATGTATTCTAATCTCTTCTAAGTAAGACATATCCAATGCCGTGCTATCTGACAAAATAGAATGCATCAAGGCAGACATTTTATATTTAAACAGACAGGTTGAATTGAATTATGTTATATACAATGAGAAAAGTTTCACTTTGTATAATCCAGAATATATATTTTTTGAAGGAAATAGATTAATGTCCGAACGTGATTATAATAATAATCTTATTCTGTCGTGCTTATGAAATATCTTAGTTGTTACGTATCGGCTCGTTCAAAGTAACATGAAAGAGAACGTGAAGACAACAAGCTTTATAAATTTTAACAAAAAATAATTTATATTCCTAGAAAACATGAAATAATGTCAATATGTTAAAAAAGACTTACGGTTTACAGAAATTATCCAAATTGTTCATAATAGAAACATAATTCCTGTAAAAAAAAAGTTCTAAACAGTCTGAAGTGAAGTTCCGGTCCAAAATGGCGGATGAACACGTCAGATGAAGGCTAACAGAAAATTCTAGAATTTACACAATAAAGCACAGTTTGTGTTGTTCCGTTCCAATTTAGAATATTTTCGGAAAATGTCTTTGTCCAAATCAGTAAAGTTGTTCTCCAGGAAAACAAATATTCAGAAGAAACGAAGTAAAATTAGCTCCTCTAACAAAACGTTGTTTTACGTAGACATACGAACAGACAACTTCTCCTAGCACAAAATACCTTTCTTAAGGTAATAGAAGTTGTATAACTGACTTTACGACTCTACGACTGTATATGACTCGACTACGACTGACGATTGTTGACTCCACGTCTTACAAAATACCTCGGTATATAAATGAAGCTAATACGTTGTTTGAATTACATGGGCACAAGGAAGCCTGACCAAGTATCAGCCAATCGTTTTCATAGCTTTTCCTGAATGTTTACTTGTAATGAATTTGTTATCATACACAGCACGTGCTCACATGAGTCACATTTACGACTCAAGTAAACACATTTTTAACAACATATTATATATTAATATAATCATAGTAATAATTACATTTACTGAAATAAAATGAAATAAAAAAGATTTATACAAAATTGATTCCTAAACACACACAATTAAACTACAGGGTCGTAGCAAAGTAACATAGTCATGGGGGTGGTCTTTTACTGAGCAATCTATGAAACCAATCAGATCACTGACATCTCACCTCTGTCTGTATGTATTTGAGCCTCATGTATGTGAGAAAGCTTGCCAGTATCATCCCGTGCGTGGACGATTCCTCCTAGGGTTTTTCCAGGTTCTTCCTCCATCATATATACTGGAGCAGCAGGAAGAGTGAATCCTACAAAATTTTGCTCGAATCCTTAACGAAAAAAAAGGTTCCTGCAGAGGCTGAAAAAGGTCAACAACGCTAAACCAAAGTCTTTAACTTTTATATCTCCATACGGTTAAGAACCGTTAGTATAAATCGCCTGACAAAGTCAGGAGGTTAGCTCATTTTTGTTATATTATTGTTGACGTATTTTTATGATTTTGTCAGGTATTTTGTTTGCGTGTAAAGCGACTCCATTGTTGTCCTTCACCCTCCCTGCTGCTATTGATAGTCAAAAGGAGTTTAACCAAAAATTTTATCTAGACCAATCTGCGAGCGTATGTATCAATTAATATATAAAGTTTCGTTTCTCAAATCAATTATATTTCCATCCTGATTTGTGAGTTTGAAATTCATTCTTAATAATAATGGATTATGTACACGCAAGTAGACTTGATTTATTGGCTCAGATACAATAAGCCACCCTGGAGGTGCTTGAATACTGGACGAATATAATATATATCCCTGCTGAGCCTGATTAGACTTAGAAAGGTCAACGTGGTAGCTACTGTCAATTATATCGCATACAAGATTCAGTGTGATGGTAGATGTTATATTAACAATATTAGGTGAAATATGACGTCCTGTTCCATATGGGTCATTATTATATCTGAGAACGGTTGGAAACAGGATTAATTTTTGCCACGATTGAATTACTCCTGGATAATATTCTTCAATAAGATCACTTAATGATTTCATCATTTAGAACTGGTATAATAAATGTTTGTAAGTCTTTTTCTTTTATTTTGTAATGATCAAGAAATAATTTCTTAAATTCCAGATCTGTGTAATAATTATTGAGTGTTGTTGTTGCAACATGTATAATACTTCGATTGGCGATTTACAAATCGAATAGGATCCCATTTACGTGTTTTATTGACTCGATTATTTGCTGCTTTACATTATGATCATAATGCTGTGATAATGAAGTAAGTAAATTTCTTATATCATTAACTGATTTACCGTATTCAGGCTTAAGAGCATCTAAAAAATATTTTTAAAAATTCTTCATCAACAATATCTTTAGTATGTTGCGTCTTGGGGTCTATGATACTAGTAAATGCTGATCTAAATATCTTGAGGATCCTTTTACCATCAAAATCGGTAAAGTAATATCTATCGTCGTTTGAGTCATAATCAAATAACATAGAATACCATGGATTTTTTTTCGATATTCTGGATTTTTAACGAACTTTTTTCACTCGTTTTAAACTCATTTTTAGTTGGCTCTGGCGGACCTTGATAAGTTGTTGCAACTTCAGGCCATCCTAACACTGATCTAATCGAACTGTGATAAATATCTACAGCATAGTCAGGAGAATGTATTTCAATCACCGACGATAATGTTGATTGGTATTCAGTGATCGCTCTTTTCGATTCTTTCCCAGTAATAGACTTAATTCTGTGCTGGAATTCCTCATTAATTTGTTCTATTTGATAACTGCCAGTTGGAATACTAACTACTTGCCAATCGGGAGTTCCATCAGATTTATTCTTTTTTGCGAATACTAATGAATTGTGTGTCTGTAGTCCACCAAATGGTTTTGATCTAATATTAGGCCAGCTATAATAAACACGTAATTGAGCTAATGCTATCTCTTTTACTGGAATTGCAGTTGGAAAGTTAACGCTGAATTCAGGATTGGTTGAACTTATTGATATCATAATAGTTTTTGATGGCGTCGTATTAGTGACGATCTGTTGCAATAGTTCTCTTGAATCAGACATTATTGTTATCTTTATTATTTAATTCTCCATCCTTTCGTTATTGTCACTAGATGCGTTATTTTCCATCAAGAATGCTTCATCGTAGGTTTTCATTATCATAAAAAACTTCTCATCAGATATTTTACCATCACTGAGATACAAGGAAAGATGTGAGCATAAATTAATATAGGCGGCTTTTACTGTGTGTAATTTCATCATGTAATCGCGTAATCTATCGCTCGTGCATGTAGATATTTTCTTAGCGATGATACTGAGAATACCTGCACATGTTGTTGTCGTAGAAACGACAATAGTTAAAACCGCAGGAGCAGTCATAGCTAACGTTGATAATAATAATCCCGCTCAAGCAACAACAGCAGAAACGGAGTAAACTACTACATCGATAGCAACCATGCGTCTGCGATAATTTTTTACTTTCATCGTGTATTCGTCGATGATATTTTTTAGTTCAGTCTGACACTTACAACTTACACGCCTGATTATATCTGTGACGTTGAACATCAATGAGTGACTATATCATCGGATTCATTATACCTAATGACGTTGTTATTTAATTAAGTAATTAAAATGGGAGCTTTAGTTACAAATTCCAGACACCACCAGTAATTAGCGGAGGACAAACTTCTATCCGATGATTCCAACGTGAACGTTTCTTCAGACTCTTTATACAGCATTACAGATACGGTTCTAGACAATTTATTAGCTAATGGAGATGTGGTAAGTATGTTAAATTATACAACGCTAAACACAGACAATCTATATATACCAGCGACTTCCGCGATGTGTTTGATAGTTTTATTTCGTTGTGTCCATGTAGCTTAGCCTGATCCGACGACGTACACTATGTTAATGATCTGTTTGTGAAGAATTTTAATCAGGCTCGTTTTTTAACAATATCCGGAATTCCACTAATAATATCGTTGAGTTTTTGTGTTAATATCAGTAAGTTTTATATCAACATTTGGTGGACTTCCAAAACATTCGTCATTAATTCTGTTTATGTTTCTGGGAAAACTCAAAAACGTAATCACGTGACTGGTAAAATCAGTTTTGAATATGACTATTTCATTACTGATTGGAATCTCTATCATCGACGTATTATTTGTAGCAGCAACAAACTCAGATTCTGGTGTTTTTAAATTACTAATACCATTATATTTCATATTGAGAAATGCACGCATTATACCACCGTTGATTAATACTCACTTAGGTTCCTGATCGTCAACATATTTTTTTGTTGTAGCATCACTATCGGTGGTTGGATATCTAAGATCTGTAATTTTATTTTTGTTCATAACAACGTCTCCACTAATTACACCGCCAGTCCTTTTGACATAATCGTTAATTTTCCTACCTGAATCTTGTATTTTACCCTGATCAGTAAAAGTAACGATATTATCAGCAACTGCAGTAGGAATTCGTATAAGTACGTCTGGTAGTTGTATATTGCTTGTCTTTATTCGTCTTTGTTTGTCCTGAAAAACAACCACTTCATTTTGATCCATACTCGTGATATTTAATAAATCATCAATCTCATTTCTGAGTTGATCGAGGGTTGCATATTAAGATAAATCACCTTGCTGCTGAGCTTTATCACGAGCAGATCTCCCATAAATATCTACCGTTATATTTACTGATGTCTGTTTAAATGTGACAATGTGGTATATTCATGCACGACTTTATAAGGTGGCTTTCCTGGCGGCGTCATGGATACAGCATCAAGTACATTAAGAACTTCACGACCACATATTGGTGGATCAGTTAATGTTTGTGTTGGTAGCGTTGAATACCAAATTGGAGCAGTATTATTACTGACATAATGAAGAAATTATTTTGGTAGCGCTAATCCATATGAATCAAAATAAATAATTCATCGTGGATTAATTGCATACGCTACCTAATGGGTACCTGGTCTAGAGTTTTTATCGAGATTAATAATACCAGTTTCAGTATTGTTAGGTTAGTTTGGTAATTGATCGCGCATAAAAACTCCTCTGAAGTTTTATATTTTTAATTTTTTAGCAGCATCGAGTAAATCAAAATTAGACATAAGCGAGATCAGTAAACTGTCCCTGGAAGTCTTAGACCTTTTCCGTACCATGAGGGCGGGGTCTCTGGTAATCTGAGACCTTTTCCCTTTTTTAGATGTTCGCTTTATTCCATGTCCAGTTCCTTTCTTTAATGCCATTCCAGCAGCGGTTCCAACAGCGTCTAATGCAGCTGCTTTTGCAACAGGTGGGGCTGCAGCGGCTATTAATGCTGGTATAGCTGCGAAAAAGGGAAACATACCACCCGTTTTAAAAGTATCTTTGATAGCGCCTGCAAAAAGACTAAGTTTGACGCCTTTAGTTGATTTTTTTGCTTTATTAAAGTTTTTGAATTGATGATCGGTCAACGATAATTTATTTGAACCGCTCATCTGTTCCTTTTTAAACGATATTTTTATTCTGGTTATTGTTTGATGCTGATTGCAGTCTTTTGACCTGACCAGGAGTCAGGGTAACATTAGTGTGATTGTATGACATTTATAATATTCATAATTGATCTAATTACGTGTTACATATTTTCTACTGGGGCATCAACGACTCTCATTCGTCCACCAGCACCTTCTAGTAACATTGATTTATCGCTGAGTATAACAGCAATTGCTCTGTAATTGGGAATAGCTCCAACATCTCTATTAACACGAGCTCGAAAATGTATATCTACAACAGATTGTCTGGTTAAATCTAAATGGTCGAGCGAAAAGTAATAAATCGGGTACAGCGTTGTGAAATCTAGCTGAGTTATTTGTAAACCAGTATCAACGTTTTGATCACGTCCCATAAACGACATAAGACGATGAAACGCACGTGCCACATGATTTCGATTGAAATTAAACAAAAAATACTCGGATGGTTCTTGATGTCCATTTATTCTTAATGAAACCTCAGAAACACCGAAATTATCAAATACCATGATACTTTGTAACTGCGAGTTTGTTCGTGCAGTATCCTGAAATGCAATAAATATGTGTCGCGGTGCAGAAACATCTTGCTGAGATGCCATCTGCCATGTAAATAAACCGTTAATATTACTCTGGATAGCATATGTGGTCATTGTTAACCAGGATAACGCTGATTTGCCACCTTGATCCATAAAAGAAAGTAACCGTTGTTCTTCAGATATCGAGGGTGTCATCCTTGGTATCCACAAGGAAAGTTTTGTTAGTACTACAATACCAGGATCATCAGCGGGTCTCCATATTGCATCATCGTATGTGCTTTTTCGCACGAGTACAACTGTATGTTTAGCTCCGAAAATAACCTTTCGTACATGTCTGCAGAATCCAAAGATATGTGACAGTAGAATTGCACATGAAAATGTTCTCCTATTTCCTTTTAACATCGCTCGACGTGATCTAAATCCTAAGTTAAAATCTGGATCTACATTAATAATCATACTAACTACATATGCTGCGGCGTTTCTGGCAAAGTTCTGTGGTCGTCCTATTTCATATTGTTGGTATTCTGGAGAATTAGAGGTTTATTTTACAAACATCATTGATGGACCAGCTGATCTTGAATAATCGTTACTGTATCTTAAAAGACCAAGTATTGTTGTAGCAACGTCAACGTCTTTCTGAATTAATTCAATATTTTTTCCGTCAGTCATGTACGTAGCGCTATCAAACAACGCTATAATACCATTATTAACAAAAGCAACATTGACATCGGCTGCATATGCTGCTGGTGCTGCAGGATTAGCGTTATTTAAAACTTCACCTTCGACCTTAATAAATTCTTCAGCGGGTAGAAAATATCTACTTGTATCCTGAACCTGTAATTCGATTCATCCATGCGGATCTGGAATTCGGGCGTCATAAGAAATAAACTGATAATCGCGCACAGATTCATCTTTAAGAACCGGTGTGTCCATGTCAAATGCAGGATCACTTATACGTTTAAACATATTTATTGTAATTATTATCGTGTAAAACGAAGACCACTTCAGACTCGCGGTTATATTTTTCTCTTTTTCTGATAAGGGTATATCAGCCAACTCTGCTAGTTTTTGATTAGCGACTTGATTTTTTTACTAATATTTGCAGGCAATAATTCAGTGCTAGGTAATTTTACCGGCTGAGGTCGGACTGCTTGAGGTCTGTGTATTAATCGTGCTAGTCTATCTTTAATCGCTGAGAATGCTTTACTAGCAACATTACCAACAACATCTATACCTTTTTCGCGAACAACATCAATAGCTTTCATACCCAGCTGCTTTATAATTGGTATTGTTTTTGGGGCTATTCTTCTAAATAGAGCTTGCACAATATCACCTAACCCATCTCCGTAGGTTGCCCTGTAAATCGGTACTCGAGAGTTAATTGCCCTGACCATAGTTGGTCCACGTTGAGTAATATGCATTATCATTTTAGTAAATAGTCATTATGTTTAATTTCATACTTAGCCTAGTGACTTAGTCACTATAATAATCATCGGAGATTTAATTGATGAGAGACGGATACACATTAATATCCATGATACCGCCTGTAAATAATCTTTTACAACTATCTGCTGCTTCTTTAATAATTTCTGTGGAATTATTACCAGCTCGTTTTCCTCCAATGAGGATTTCTAGTCGTTCACCATCAGCAAGAACATTATTGGGACAAGTAATAAGACCACTTCCTATACCACTTCCAGTTGCACGAGAATCTTGAAATACTTCATCTTCTTCAGTTGGTTTCGGGGGTGCTTTTGTAGTAGTTTTTCCTGTTGTCGTTTTATATTTTGTTGTCGTTGTTGTTCTAGTTCTTGTTCTTGTTGTTGTTCTAGATAATTTGGTGATTTTTTTCGTAGTCGTTTTTGTAGTCGTATTACTGGTGTTCCTGGTGATGGTGGTTCAGATTGTTGTGGCAGTACTTGTGGTGGTCGTTGTGGTGTTGATGATGATTGTGATTGCAATAGTTTCAATGTTTCTTGTTCTCGTTGTTCATTCTTTTCTATATATTCATTTACATCTTTATCAAACATGTTAAAATCTCTGATTTCTTTATTAGATCTGATTTCTGGAATATTAGTAGTGATGCGATTATACATCTCTGATCCAATTGGAAGAGTTTGGAGATTTAACATATACTGGTTTTATATATTTTTTTTTCTTTCATGATATCCATACGCGGCAATATCAAATAATTGTTTTGGGTCCCTGATAGCAGCAATACCTTCAGGTGTAAATTTATATATTATCTTAATTCTGGTTCTTAGTGGTTGAGGAGGCTGGACGGGTGATGGCAGTGGTAATGGTTGAGCTGCTTGAATAAGAGCAATATCGGCTGGTAATGTTGCAAGAGCTTGTTGTGTTGCTTCGGTTGCTGTGACAATTTTCTTTGTTGGTTCTACAATCGGTTTAAATTATTGTTTTGTTTCATCCTCAAACTCAGTTAAATCACTCTGACGTAATTGTAATTGTTTCTTAACAGAATCACGAATAGGTAGATATTTTTTAATTGCCTATAGTTGTTCTCTAGCTATTTTGGCTGAGTAAGGCTCTTCAATACTCATTTTTAATAATATTTATTGAATATATGTATATATGTCTGTCTTTATTATGTGTATGTAATTTTTATCAAAAATAATCAGCAGCATCCTAGCGGTTACCCTTCATAGAATCCCATGATAGCCATTGTGTCTCTCATGAAGTCAAAACATGGTCGTCTCTCTTATGACTTATTATGCGGCACCTCATGTGCTGTTTCTTTCGGCTATACACTCTTTCTGAGTGTTATTTTGAGGGTTCTTCCATGGGGCAGAGAGCTCAAGGCATGTTACTGATTATTTTAGGGAGTTTTTTTTCGCATAAACACATCCCCTGGCGAATTTCTAATCGACGAAAGGCGAAATATTAGAAATTCAGAAGACTGTCTAGGCATTGGCGGTTTCGATAAATACCCCTGAGTACAAACCCCGGGGTAAGGTACAAAATGTACCCCACCGCGTGGTTGACGCAGTGAGGTATTTATCGAAGCTGGAGGCTTGCCCCCTCCCCCCAACCTTTATAAAATATTGTTTGGTACATCCAGAATCATACCCACCGGTTTAGCCAGTGATGGAAACTGAACTGGGGCCCTCAGTACCAGAATCCAGCATTCTTGCAATGAGCTACGAAATTCAGTTACAAATACACGCTCGAGAAATCATTATAAAGCTGGCTATTCACTAACACGATTACATTTCTAAGCGTTACATTTCTAAGCATTGTATTTCTCACTTTTATAAATGAATCTAGATTTTTGTGATTTATTAAAGATAAATAGCCGCTGCACGTATAAAAGGATTCAATTATATTATAGACATATTGTATAATCACAGCCCACATATCTGTATGACTGATATAGGTCAACATGTATACTCACAGCCCACATATCTGTATGACTGATATAGGTTAACATGTATAAGCACCGCGTTCACATTATTATCGGGACTTTAATCGATAGGTTTGTGCTTCTAAACAGACAGACAAATAAGCAAACAGACATATAAACAGACAGATAGATACTTATTATTGATCTTAAACTATATTAGTTTTACGGCAAATATCACGCAGTGTGTCATGCATATACATATCTTACAAAAAAACTGCACAGGTCATTAACATAAATGACATGTTACATTAAGGGAAGTAATCTACTCTGTGAAAAAGATTTTTCGCCAGGAGTTATGTCGCTTTATTATATATCCAACTACTTCAGTTAAACCTTTCATCACTGAAAACCGGTCAGGGGAAGTAAATCCATAAACACTATGGACCGACTTTTCGGTCTGAGGCAGTGTTTTTTTTAAGGTTATAGTACTCGGCTAAATATCTTTCGGGGTACCTCTAATAACTTCCATCTGGTAATGTAGATGTTATATTTGGATGATCTCGTGAGCTTAGCTTGTATACAACTAGAAATATCGAACAAAGTAGGAACTTTTAACGTATTTTCCGAATGCTGAAATTTGTATCCAAAATGGAATTTTATAGGAGAGTTTTCGGAGGATTTAAATAATTTCCACCTGGTAAATTCGGATGAAAATGAGAGAAGACGTATGGAGAGACAATGGAATGCTTTTGTGGGTGACAGTTATTACGATGAAGATGACTTTAAAGGTTTTGAACCAGAGGAATTGTACGCTCCACGTGGGATTTTTTTTAAAGAAGCCGGAAAACCAAGGAGATTTGTTTCAGTTTTCTGACAGAGTTGGGCTCACCCGAGTGTTAGATGGCTCCAGGAAAGCTTCCGATTATTTTTAAATATTCTATTCAGATGTAGGTTTTGGAAAAATTGTCCCTTTAACGAACTTAAATGCGACGATCAAACGTGGCAGAGACGAGATAAGTGTGTGGACAGATCTCACCTTGACGATCATTTTCATTCATTTTATATAATCTTATATATTATGGACACAATGAAAGAAAGACTTGTGTTACTACTGTGATGATTCACTAGTACATCTAGGGTCAATTGAACAAGTTTTGAGAACTTTCTAAGATTTCTAAGAGGTAATAAAATAATTACTTGTATTTTACCAGTTGTGTTACCTGTTTGTACCAGCATTTTAACAGTTCTAATAGATATGCATATTTTATTGAATTAGTCATAAATTTGAGTTTTAACCTTGATTTTGACACCTAATCCAGCCAGATATCTTTAACATTGGCAAAGTGATGTTGTTTTAAAATCTACAAGTCATTTTGCTTTACAACTCCAAAGTTACTTAGTGTTGAGGACTATATGCCTACAAAGTTACTTAGTGATGAAAGGGTTAAGTCGATTTTAAAAAATTAAATGTTTTTATTTAAATAAATAAATAAATATAATGAACAGTGAGAATATTGCTGATATTGTTTCTGCTATTAAAAAATTAATGCATGAAGGAATTCAAATATTCGATTTCCTTAGTCCTGAAAAGATCATGTATGACATGAATTATTACAGCAGAGAAAATTTCAAAATAAATCAACGTTAAATTCCAACTATAGATTCATTAAGTCAATTTATAATTCTGTTAGAATCTTTAGGTGTTGTCGATGACAAACAAGTAGGACTATTCACGCCTCTTATGCGTTCAATCGGAAAGATAAAAAGTGCACTGTCTTAAAAGTACTAAAAGAAAAAATGATTAACATTCGTGTAATGCGACTGAAAAAGATAATGTTATTTGATTCTGTGATAAATGACAGCGAAATTGAAGATAGCGACGGTGAAGGCGGACCCAAAAATGTAATTGTAGCTAAACAAAACCCTTGGCAAGATTGATAGAATCGAACTTTATATAAAGCAAAATAATATTCTGAAGAGTAGACAGTTATTATAAATACTCAAATATAATACTTTGATCATACTTTATTAAATATGCAGATTTATATGTTTTATCTGCAACTCTTTGCACCGATTGTGGATGAATACTAAAATATATACCTGCTGCACGTATTGATGAAAAAGTTATTTCTTGGTTCGTTTCTGTATTTATTGATTTAATCGCTCTCTTTATGAATACTTTACACCTTCCTGTATTTCCACGTCTGCAATTTTGACTCTGCGTAATAGCTTGCAGGTTAGAAATTTCGTTATGCTACGGAGACCCATCTAAGTGTTCAATCACACGACCATCTTTAACGACCCCAAAATAACATTCGTATATAAATTTATGTGATAAATAATTTTTATATTTACTCATATTAAATTTTAAAAAACCAAATTTATTGTGACTACCGACTGATTTTTTTTTAATCTACAGTTTCTATTAATACTATCTTTGGATACGTCGTAATTCGTATATATTGGATGTCTCACAAATTTGTTTTGCTCCATTTGTATCTATATAATATTTATTTGTCTAAATCATTATTTGGAAATCTGGTTAGATAATCCTTTTCTGTTTTAATAGGGGATTTACCTGTCGATTTATCTAATTTTTGTCATAATACCGTTTAAGTTCCTTATATTTTTTACAACCACAGTTTGCGCATTACTGCGTTTTTTTCGCCTACTCCAATACCACATTGAACACATGGTTTCGTTCCAGTACTTCCATGTCTGATGCTTTGCATAAGGTAACTACAGTAATTTTTTTTGTTTACGCATGGTTTATCACAATAAGAAATATGTCCAATTTTCAACCAAATACACTTATTTTCTGTTTGATTCATTATATATATATATATATATATATATATATATATATATATATATATATATATATATATATATATATATATATATACTAAATTTCAATTTGAATATTTGTTTTAATTATAATGATGGAGGAATTATCAGCAATTGAACCATCTGCTACGAGATTTGACCTTGACAGACTACTACGATATAAATTTAGTGTTTCGATGCAAGATCTAGCTTTAACGAATGCATATATAACCAAACGTATCCGTGAGGCCAAAAAGGAATTTCGTGAAGACGGTGCTATTTATGTATGGTCAACTTATAAAGTTGGAAACATCATTAATATGATGAACGACAGACGGGGGAAAGTAATTATTAACCACCTTGATAATCAAAATTATCTTATTTTAATAAAAATTTATTGTGGAGACAGACGATAATATTTTGATAATTCGTGATAAAAGAGACCCCGTTCATAAACCATCTGGAAATAATAAAGCGATATTATTAAATAAATCAAAACCTGGAATACTGACTGGTATTGATAAACCGTATTTTGAGCGAAGGTATCCAGTTACTGCTGTGGTATATGGATTGATTATACTGAATGATAAACCTAATATTGCGGATCTTAAACCGATGAGACTATCAGAGTCAAGAATAAACTGTGTTGCCGAGCGCATTACTTGACATTTTACAAATGCGATCCGTGGTAATCGCTTAACAGACTTAAGACGTAAAAAGATATGTGAATGGGGAGAGACCGTTAAAGATTCAGGTGCAGCTATTAAGGTTGTTGCTAAGCTAGAAAAGTCATTAAGATTTCCAATAACAGTAAAAACACTAACAGGAGAGATATTGTACAAACCAAAGTATACAAGAAAATGGAAGCCCTATAACAATCATTGATCATAATGCAAATGCATGGACTGATGCTGTAACAATATTCCTACGAGATAGAATGATTAAATTTTACAACAGTCATGTATTTGGTTTTATTAAAAATATTAGTAAAAGTGACCCTGTATCTCTTTGGTTATTTCAGAGTTTGGAAAACGATTATCATGATCAATTTGTATGACCCAATGGTGATATTTATCGTACAGAATCTGTTTATGAAGAAATGATAAATCTCGCACTAAAATATACTTCTGATGATGACAAAATTAGACAACTACTGAACAGTTGTTTCACCGTACCATATGTTGCAATCCATTTCGCTCAGGAAAAAAATTCATGGAAACCGACAAGATCAGAGTTTATTGAGGATATACAAAAAAGTTGCATAGAATATGGACACGGTGGATTATGGAATACTAAATACGATTATAATGATGTTATATCAGTCGATATGGCTGCATGCTATCCTGGGAATTTTATTGGATATGGCGAGCGTTCTAAATACTTTAACAGATTTGGACATCAAACACATGACATGGCAAGCGTTTCAATAAATGGACCCATACCAGATTTTGACTTAACCGGATTTGCATATATATAATCATTCGAGTTCGCAAAAGATTTCCATCCAATTACTTATGTTTGGTTTGGTTAACACTTTTCAGAAAAATGTTGGGTATCGATAGTGTTATTAAGATATATGTTTGATGCTGAAATATTAGTATCGTTAAAGGTAAATGAAGCGATTATATCCTATAGAACACAAAAAGGTCTGGTTACCAGAACCGGGCAGATTTAATATAGAAGATGTCAGGAAAGAATATCCTGATCTTGCCGAAGATAACATTATTAAAATACGTAAATGCAGAGACGAGTACGATGAAAAACGTGCAAAAGATCTTGGCAGAGAGATAATTGGTAAGTTTACTCAAGGTAGCTCATACGGTCATAAACGACACAGTACAAGATTGATTATGGACGATGCTGAGTTAGATTTTATAATCGCATATACAATCAAGAAAAACATTTATAAGCCGAAATAATGCTTATTTATCATATGGGACCAAACTAGGTACTATTGTGAGCTATATTGAGGGCGACTCACCGCAGTTTACTCATTTAAGATCTTCAATACTAGCCTATGTTTCTATAAATCTACTACCGATGATAAATAGATTTCATCGTCACGCTGTTAGAGTCGCTACGGACTCATTTTATATAAGCCAAAAAAAATATAAGGATTTATTAAAGCCGCTACTCGGTAATGGTGAGTGGGGAACATAGAGGATAAAGCAAGAAAATATACTCAGTTATTCTGAATTTGCTGAAGTTGAAACTAAGAAAACATATTACAGAAATAATAATCAAATATCAGAATCATTTGCACCACCTGTGCACGATCCTGTGGCTAGACATAAGACTGTTTATCTTAATGGGTGTGAAGGGTCAAGTAAAACAACTCGTGCGATTAAATTATTTATGAAGAACTATTCAGATATGATAGTTTTGACACCTACAAATAAACTCGCCAGAGAGATAAAAGAACGAGGGATAAAAATGTACGTATCATAGTTTCTTTAGATGGTGTGGAGATACATGGACTCCTGGGCGAATTTATGAAAAATATATACCTAAGTATATTATATGGAACGAGATAGACACAGTATCGTTAGAAAGACTAAAAACATTTCTTGAATGGTTATTAACAAAAAACACTGCTATGATTATGTGTGGTGATCATGGTCAACCACCGCCTTTTGTTGGACAGTCTCCACAAGAATGGATAAAAAATAATGTGGATTATTATGTAGAAATACAGGATGACCATAGAGCTATTGATGAACCGCTGAAAGAACTTAAAAGAATAATCAGACTACAACCAGATAAAATACAATGTGAAGTAATGCGTGAGATAATTCCAGAAGCTACCATGAATTATTTTTTAGCTTTATGGAGATCTACTGATTTGATAGTCGCAAGTAGCAGGATAGTTCGTGATGAATTGCATAAGAAATTATTTACGTTACATAAAGAAAAATTTTCACATCTACCTGTACCATTATGTTATCGCCCAGCAGATACTCGATGACAGAGTATTGAAGTTGAAATTCCTGGTGGCGGAGTACAAAATCTGGTATTGAATGACATTAGTTTGGTACCTATTAGTACAGTTGAAAGGGAATTGAATATGGATAAATCACCGTGGACGTTAGGATACGCTATAACGATTCATTCGTCGCAGGGATTAACTATCTTTGATACAAATATCTGGATTGTAGATCACCGGATCGAGGGGTCAAACTTAGTTTATCTTATAAGCAATATGACAAAAACAAATAAGCGTGACTTTGATATTGATACTGAATTTATTATAAAACTAAAACAACTACAGAATAATTACTGTGCTAGGTGTAACACAATAATGTTATGGCAATATTCGAATAATAATCCAAGACAATTTACCGTAGACAGAATAAATAGTGATCTTGGTCACACACGTGAAAATGTGATGTTGACCTGTCGTGAATGTAATCGACGCAGAGGTGCTAATTTACATAAGTGAAGGTGGCGGTAATTGTGTATCTGCAGGAATTAATTGCAATTGTTCACACACAAATCCACGTTGAGGGGCAGTATAATCTATTCTGTATATAGCAGGTCTTCCAGTGGATCTAACCACGCTAGAAATTGTATGTGTGGTCACACTCCAAATAGGGTCAGTAGCTCGTCTTTTGCCACCCTCCAACTCCTGTGGTTCGTATAAATATCTCACAATTACATTACCAAATACTGGTTGTTGACCTCGTTGTTCGTATTCATCGCTACGTGGTATAAATATTTTTGTTATTGCATTAAAAGGTTTCATGGAAGTTGCACGAGTAATTTCATTATTTAATGCAGATATCACACTTTTAACCTTATAACCCATTTACGAGATCGCTCACCGGACTTAAAGTCAGTAGATATTTCCTTCGCATATTGATATCTAAATAAACATTCAGCAAGTGTTCGATTAAATCGTTCAACGATTGCTTGATCACGATGAATTTCTGTATGCCCTCGTCTGATTTTAACATTATCTTTTTTCATCAAAGTTGATACTGCACCAATAAATTCTTTACCAGGATCAACTTGTAATTGTTGTTGCCATCGTAGACCACCACGTTAATAAATTCGCTCAAACGCAGAGGCAACTTCAGATGCTGTCTTTGTTAATAATGGTTCAGCTTCTTTATATCTACTTGCAACGTCAACAACAGTCAATGCGATTTAGAAATACTGCTATCGTAGTATAGAATGTTTACAAGTATTATTAGTAGTGACCGTGGTCCCAACAAATTATTGACATAGCTGTTTCTGACTGTTTACTCAAAAGTACGAAAAAGTCATACAAAATTTGTGCTTATACGAATTACATTTACGTTTTAAACAAACACGATTTTTATAACAAAATATCAGAACATAATCATCATGATAATAATAATTATATTTAACGATATAAAATTGAAATAAAAATAATATAGAAAAAGTGTTAAAAATATTAAATTTTAACACACATGTAATTTAACTACAGGGACATAACAGTGCACAAAGGAAGTATGCATATATCGCATATCGAGTTCTCCCAGAGAATTTCTGCACATAAAATGTCAGTAGATTATCTACACATAATCTGTCGTAAGCACCGTATTTTACTACTATATCCCTTAAATGTGAATAAGAACAACGGTTCATATTAGTGTTAAATATTAAGCAAACTGTTAAAGTAAAAATGTCTCCAAGATTGTAGCTTCGCTGCTAAGGGGAATAAAATTGCCACTGATATAAGGTATAGCCGAGAAGAGCACAATTTGTCTGGTATTTTTCAGACGGAGATATCGAAAGGTCTTAATACTATCCAAAGTACAGTTTTGTCAGTAAGTCCTTATTATTTAAGGATAGCTATTATAAACTCCTTATCGTCGGGTTCCAACTAACACGTGTTATTTTTGCAAATGACGTGGGGATGAAGGCGACTGTACATCCATCACCAACACATGAAACAAGCACAAAATAGCACCAGTCCATAAGATATGGTTTATTATTACGAATAGACTTTGAAAAATCCTTTGATTCAATTGAATGGACCTATGTGGAAAAAGCTTTACAATCTTTTAACTTTGGTGATTCTATTTGTAAGCGGTTTAGGCTATTTTTAATGACTCTAAAAGTTGTGCTATAATTTATAGGCATATGTCATTTATTTTTAGACTAGAGACACGATGTCGTCAAGGACATCCCCTTGCAACTTATTTGTTTATTGTTGGGATTGAGATTTTAGCTATAAATTTAAAGCAAAATGTGGATGTACAGGGACAGTTCTTTGGTGTCAATGAATATAAATTGAGTCAGTATGCCGACGACGCTTTTATTCTTCTTGATGGATCTCAATTTTCTCTTAAAGCAGCTATGAATATCTTACAAGGACTTTTTCTAATATCTGGATTTAAGTGCAACATAAAAAAACAAAAGCCATTTGGATCGGAAACAATAAATTTTCTAATGAAAGAATATGTCCCGCTATGGGCCTTATTTGGTCCTCCTCTAACTTTACACTCCTTGGCATAGATTTTTCGTCAGATTTACAACAAATGGTGGAAATTAATTATATGAAGAAACTAACAAAGGCAAAACGAATATTGGTAAGCTGGAGTCAAAGACATCTGTCAGTTGTTGGTAAGGTAATTGTTGTAAAAACCCTTGTTCTGCCCATATTTATACATCTTTTCTCAGCACTTCCAAATCCATAAGCCAAAGTTGAAGCAGAACTAAATCGTACATTATTTAAATTTGTATGGGGTGGAAAAGTAGAGAGAATAAAACGCGATATATTAGTAGCTATAGAGAACGAGGGAGGACTCAGTATGATACATATATTCTCTTTTTTTAGGAATATTAAGATAAGATGGGTAAAAAGATTGCTGGAAAATGAAAATGGGGCTGGCAGAACTTAATCAATACAACTATACTTAGAAATGAAAAGGATATTTGGAACTAAGAGAGAAGGAAATTAGAAACCTTTAATAAGCTCATTAAAAAAACAGTTTTTGGAGAGATGTCATTTTGGCAGTATCTTATTGGAAAGAGGAACCGCAAAGTGCAAATGAGTTTTTATCCATGAGTATTTTTAATTGTATCCCTCCTATAATCTTCTATCAATACAAATCCTGGACAGAAGCAGGTTTTGAAATTTTGAATGATCTAGTAGATGATCATGGCAATTTATTACCTTTTGAAATAATAAAACAAAAATCTAAAAGTGGTGACTTCTTGAAATACTTTTCCTTAATATCCAAAATTTCAAAAGCATGGAAAGACGCCATAAAAAACAAACATTTAGCACATAATAATTTTGATAGGCACGAGGATAAAATAAAGGATCTGCAAAAACACAATTCACTCAAGTTTGTTACAAAGATCTTTTAAAAATGGCTAAAAGGCAACATACTGCTAAACAAGAATCTTGGATGCAAGTATTAAATACAAATATAAGTAGTGAAGAGTGGTCTGAGATTTATAGCAGGGCCCAATTTTGTACCAAGGATACCAAGTTGATCTCTTTCAACTTTAAATTAATCCACAGAATAATCGCTACTAATAATTTTTTGAAAAGAATTAACACATTGGACGACAACAAATGTACGTTTGTAAGAGAGAGAATGAAAGTATTTAACATCTCTTCTATGATTACAATATTACTTCACAGTTCTGGTACAGTTTTATTGAACACTTTGCACCTTCTTTCCCAAATATTATACATTTGTCCAGAAATGAAACACTTTTTGGAAGAGCACAACTGGACCGTTTGTGTAATTTCTTGCTTATTTTGGCAAAATATTACATTTGCACTTGCAGATTTAATATGAAAAATCCTTCCATTTATGCTTTTAAGCAGATAGTTGCAATGTATAAGAACGTTGAAAAATATGCTGCTAAGGTAAACAAAAAAGAGGACCAATTGCTTATAAAATGGACCTCAACAGATGAATATGTAATTTGTATCTGATTGGATGGTAAACAGAAACAAAACACTATTTTCAAAATCCTGTTTCACCTACATGTATTTCTCTAGTTACCTTGAGGCTATCTAAAGAGATTGTGTGCCATATGCATGTATGCTTGAGTGTGTGTGTGTATGTTGTCTCTTTTTTCTTTTTTTAATATACATTATATTTACTATCCCTAGTTATCTGTAATCAAGAAATATTTGATTGTAAGGTGACCTTGGGATGGTTCACCGACCCAATGGTCAACATATTACGTAATTTAAAAAATCTAATACCCACATCAATAGTTTAAAAAAAATGCGCAACTCCGACGATTGTTTAATCCAGTTACAGATTGTATTCGCAAATCACAGTCGGATAGATTTAAAACAGTTTCGTCTTCTGGTACCAAATGCGTCTTGTTTTTATTTCTGAACCCAAACAGCATTATTTCCTTTGCGTTAGATGTCATTCTACCAAACTTCTTAACATAATCCTTTCCCACTAAAGATTTTTCTGCAAAGAATGGGACTCATACAGAAATATTTACACAAAAAAATGTCATATGTCAGCTGCGTTTCAGACTGACCTTATAAACGCCAAATATGATGGTTTTCAGAGCAAAGCGAAAACCAAACTGTGTTTGAACAGCAACACTCGCATCGCGTTAGTATTGCCTATTGCATATCACTTTTAAAGTTACTGCTGTTTATAGATTTCTCCTGAAATGAGAGTTGATAACGTATCTGGTTTAGGGATATTTTCAACCCGGCCAATGCTTAGATGTGTAAAAACATTGTATTTCAATTGGTCATTTCAAAGGGCCAATGTGAAAAGTGTAGAAATCAACAATACTTAGTGTTATCATTGTCTTCTAAATTTATATTTATGATGCTGTTTTCATCCAATTTCATTTGAAATGGGAGTAGAAACTACATCTGTTTTAGAGTTATTTTCCTTTGTAATGAAACTTGCATGTATCAAAGAAGCTGATTTTCGGTTGGCTAGGCCTTGCTAAAATGGGTTGAAATGGGACTTTGATTTTCTCAATATCTGGAATCCACGGCTAGTTGCGAAACCTGGCAGCTTTTTATTACTTTTTCTGATAGAATGAAAAAGGTGTTCTAGTGTGAGCTGGCAAGCATCAAACATGTACACCTGCTTTTCAGACATCGATTTGACATCAATATAAGCAAATAATACAAAACGATCTGCTATTTTAGTAGTCCTGTAAATATGATTTTCGACCATGCCATTGATATTTTATTACTATTCAATCCATCACACAGCATTACCAATGGTAACCACAATTGTAAACAATGGCTACAGAGTAGTCAGTCTGAAACACTGCTTGTCAGATTTGGGATAGACTTCAGAAAAATAGGATTTTGTAAATTTTCTCTTCTTAAGAGCCGTATGACATCCTTATTATTGATATTGAAACATCGATTGTTTCTTTTTGTAACACATGGCTTGTCTTTGAAACAAGAAATAATGCTAATTTCTATATGTGTCTGGAGCAATCACAAAAGGCATAATCAAAAGTTTCCTACGCCCATTTCAGGCGAAAATGAAAAGCAGTTAAAATACCGTTTTTATACATTACTTTGATATGAAAATGAATATAAAATCAGCTACATTAATCGTCATGTATCAAAAGTCCTTAATACTTTTGCAAACGAAGAATAGCATATATAGCTGTCTAGTTCTGCGATTGATTGGACTGACTAATAGGGGCTTATTGAAAATATCATGCATTCTTCGTATCTTTGAATTCAAATGATATTGTTTGACTTGCAAAGATATTTCATTCTTCGTTTGCTTGCAAAAACTTAGAAAATAATAATAAGATCTACAAGAACTGATACAGATACTAAATTTATATGAAGAAGTTTTGAAAACATTCAGTCAGAAAAATTTATAAACCTCAATAAATAGGTACATGAAAAATGTCAGTAACAAACACTATAATAAGAACGAAGGCTAATTAGCATAAATATAACATAAAATAATATCATCTTTAGTGACAATAATATCATTCCTTGTCATTGAATAAATATTGCACATCATTCGACTTATATTTTAAATTCCAACATTGTAAACTGATAATATCCTTTCTAAAAACAAAATCCCCAAAGCAATACAGAGTTGTTTAAATTTAAAAGGTCGACAATAAAGTGGACAATGATCGTAAAATCGTTTAAACCTATCCTAAAACAAAACCCAACCACTGGCCCTTATCCTAAATCTTGACGCAGCTAGGAACCAAAGTCCACGCCTCACCAGATTACACCTTTTTTAAAACTAAAACTAAATTCCCTCTAGGGATCTCCGGGTGACCGAGTTGTTTAATTTATAATGTAATAGAACGATTAATGAATCTTAAGACTGGATTTAACAGAATGTTTCGCAAAACAACTGAAATAAAGAAATGAATCACCAGAGGTAGGGTAAATTTGTAACACTGTAAATATAATTATTTGGATTAAATGTGTCAATATAATTCTGCGCTTGACCGTATTTCTATTAGCATCGAAGTAATCAGAAAGAAAAAGTTGAAACAAAAAATAATTATTAAGGTAATTTAATTAAATATTAAAATTGATGATAAGATTTCATGTTTGTGCTTTACACCTGGTGATCTACTTGGACTATTTATAATCATATTACATGTGTTATAGACGGTATTTTCATGGGTGGGCTTGCGAATACAAATATAGCAGCAGGGATGGTGAACCCTACAAATTTTTGTGACAAAATCGATTAAAGCCTCAGAATGCCCAATAGAGCCTTCCTACGAAATCTCATATTTTAACCAAAAAAAAATAAAGACCCCATTTTACAAATGGAGCCTTAGCGATTTTGTCGTAAATATATTGTCATAACCACCCTCAAATTGCTGCCAATAAATGCTATCATTGTTGTCAAAACCCTCCTCCCGCTGCTAAAAGGATTTCAGGGTTAATACAAATGATTTAACCGAATATTTGATCAAGTCCAATATGATATCGTGACCGAGGATCGTGTAAATTTATTGTTATAAATCCATTTGGGACTGACAGAGCATGACTAAAGTAATTTTTGAATCCATTGAAGTCCATATTGGAACTCCATGTCTGCCAAATATTTCGTAGCGTATGTGTATCAACGCCGTTGAATACAGCAAGAATATTGCAGTTATCGCGAATCACTTTTGGAATCTGAGTGTAGCGTTGAGTGACATATATCACGTCAGTGTTTTTATGCCTACCTCGTGAAAATATTCTAGCAGGGTTCTTTTGATTATCTAACATCACATCATCGTACACTACAAGATTGTTTATGTCTCCATCGAGGTCATCTACGCTAGGCGCATCATCAATATCTGTTATAAAACGATTTCCTTTTTCCT
>JAEAOA010002079.1:0-30000 GCA_016746295.1 Potamilus streckersoni
TCTACAGACACTTCCACACAGGAGACTAGCACTTCGGCGGCAACAACGAGTACAATTGGTACTACCACTACTGGTGCGACAACAACGCTGTCTGAAAGTACAACACCAGAGACAACAACGCCAACGATCTCAACTACATTGGAAACCTCAACAACTTCGGTTCCAACCACATCGTCTCCTTTAACGACATCTACTAGTCAAAGAACGACCTCGTCTCCAAGTACAAGTACACCACAGACTACAAGCACGTCGGCCACTTCCACTGCATCTAGTACTACTTCCATACCAAGCGAAACAACAACTAGCAGTAGCGGCACCACCTTATCGACTCAAGGGACTGCCACTACCACAGCTACAACAGGTACATTTCCATTTTCATCTTCTTTTATATTTTTCATTGCATTCCACCGCAAATTGTTGTCCAAATAGCCCAAGATTTAATGAATATGTTAGCACCATATGAGCTTCTCGTTTGAAAATAGTCTAATCCCATGTATATTTCTGTAGAAACGAGCTGCACGTGACTTGACATCTCGCAGTAATGATCTTTGGATAAGTCTCTTTGTCCCTCTAGAATGTAAAAGAACGATTTGAAAACAAATGAATAAACAAATACAGAGTATAGGTGAATGGACTCAAAGAACAGCGATTGTCGCGATATCACAGAGGGTTTCACCAAATACGGTAGCAAGGATATTTATTGGTATAATGATTCTCAATTCAATCGATCTGTAAAGGGAAATGCTGAAATTATTGATCGATGTGCATGTTGTCCCATTTTGATTTTCTTTGAAGAATGTCGTTACAAATGCCATTAGATGTATTTCCTTGTCATATATTTTGAATATAATTTGTGACGTATGTTTTGTAAGTTCACAAACGATGCAATGATTTATCAATTCTTTATATTAATATAGATCTTTGGAAACGTGAATTTGACAATAAGTTAGATTTGGAAATGCAAGGTTTTCGCCAGTAGAAGGCGCACGAGCAAAACCTTCTATAAATGGTAATAAGAATATGACACTATTCGAGCGCTCTGATGTTTGAATTGAAAGGAAATATAATGTATCTCCGGAAATGTATGTATTAAAAATGACTGTAAATTTGGAACATGTAGATCTGAGCTTTGATATTTGGTATAATTTCATGTCTCTGTCAATTAGACAGAATAAAATTGCGCAGTGGAAAATAAGCTTTGAATGTATGACCGAGAAAATGATATGCCTTACACATATAAATTGAGAAAATAGAATACAATTAAAATGTGTATTGGAGAATGAGAGCACTAACAGATTTTAACTTAGAAGTGAATGGGTGTTGTTTGCATATATAATGTCCTCATTTATGGGAAAAATCAAATCGCCAGATTAAGATAATAAAATGGGAAGTTACTTTGCCTAATTGCACGTCAAAAAAGAATCCTGTATGGTCGTTGAGAAGTTGTCATTGCCAATGGATGGTCTCTTTCGCAGCTTCTACAAGTGCTGCAACATCAACTACGTCCCAGACTAGCTCCGCATCAACAACGTCACCAACAGTAATTAGTACAATCGAGACGTCTACAACTTCCTTGCCGACAACCACTTCCTCTATAGCGACAAGTAGCAGTCCAACAAGCACGTCGACTCAATCTACAGACACTTCCACACAGGAGATTAGCACTTCGGCGGCGACAACGAGTACAATTGGTACTACCACTACTGGTACGACAACAACGCTGTCTGAAAGTTCAACAACAGAGACAACAACGCCAACGATCTCAACTACATTGGAAACCACAACAACTACGGTTCCAACCACATCGTCTCCTTTAACAACATCTACTAGTCAAACAAGCACCTCGTCTCCAAGTACAAGTACACCACAGACTACAAGCACGTCGGCCACATCTGCTGCATCTAGTACTACTTCCATACCAAGCGAAACAACAACTAGTAGTAGCGGCACCACCTCGTCGACTCTAGGGACTGCCACTACCACAGCTACAACAGGTACAGTTTCTTCTTCATCTCATTTCTTTTATTCTTCATTGCAATCGACCGGCAAACACCTTTGTACAGAGAGAACTAGATTTTATGAAACTGTCAGTATCATTGTAAGCTTTCGTTTGAGATTCTTGTAATCCCATGTGCATTGTTAAAAAACAAATTGTACACGACTTACCAAAATGGCGATTATACTGTCTGGATATGCCCCTCTACCACACAAATGAACGACATGAAAATAGACATTGGCAGTAGAGATTATTAGCATGGAATCAACTGAGGACAGCGATGTCTAGGGGTAACGGCAAAGGTCAGATAGAATATATATGCTGACAATATTTGTCCAATGAAATCGCCCTGAAATGGGGAAGCCATATATTCCTAACGTTTGTTTGGACACAGATAAATATTAATGTTTTTTGAAGACTTTCTTCACAAAAGTCAGTAAAGATATTTCGTTGGAAATGAGTTTGATTCATGATTGTGACATATAAGTGTAGGCGTGAGACGCACTTGTTTTGATTGTTTGTATTATTAAACACATTTGGATAGGTAATTGTTACAAAGTTCGGATTTGGAAGGCAGATCTCTGTCCTATGGAAACTGCACGTGAATAGACTGATAGGAATGAGGAAAAGAATATGACACTAATTAATGCGAATGGATGATTAAATAAAAAGGAAACATGATTTATATCCTGCAATGTATGTATGATATAAAAGAATATAACTTAGAAAGTTCAAGACCTGATCTGTGATATTTGGTTTACTTTGATGCGTATTAGAAAAAAAGCTAATAAATCTCGTTAGCCCACAACCGATAAGCATGCTATATAATTGGCAGAGGAATATAAGCTTTATCTGTGTGAATGAGATTACTGATAAAATTGAGGAAAAAAATAGAATAAAAATAAAATGTTTATTGAAGATTGAGAGCGCCAGCACATTCCACATAAGGAGTGAATGGGTGTAGTGTGCAGGGAAAAATATATATAATTTATATACAGGAATGAAATTGCCTTGGTAGACCTAATAAAATGTGAAGTAGATATGCCTAATACAAAGTGATTAAAGACTCCGATATGGTGTTTGCGGAAGCTGTCATTGCAAATCGATCGTCTCTTTCACAGCTTCTACAAGTGCTGCAAGAACGACTACCTCCCAGATTAGTTCCACATCAACAACGTCGCCAACAGCAAGTAGTACAAGCGAGACGTCTACAACTTCCTTGCCGACCACTACTTCCTCTATAGCGACAAGTAGCAGTCCAACAAGCACGTCGACTCAACCTACAGGCACTTCCACACAGGAGACTAGCACTTCGGCGGCAACAACGAGTACAATTGGTACTACCACTACTGGTGCGACAACAACGCTGTCTGAAAGTACAACACCAGAGACAACAACGCCAACGATCTCAACTACATTGGAAACCTCAACAACTTCGGTTCCAACCACATCGTCTCCTTTAACGACATCTACTAGTCAAAGAACGACCTCGTCTCCAAGTACAAGTACACCACAGACTACAAGCACGTCGGCCACTTCCACTGCATCTAGTACTACTTCCATACCAAGCGAAACAACAACTAGCAGTAGCGGCACCACCTTATCGACTCAAGGGACTGCCACTACCACAGCTACAACAGGTACATTTCCATTTTCATCTTCTTTTATATTTTTCATTGCATTCCACCGCAAATTGTTGTCCAAATAGCCCAAGATTTAATGAATATGTTAGCACCATATGAGCTTCTCGTTTGAAAATAGTCTAATCCCATGTATATTTCTGTAGAAACGAGCTGCACGTGACTTGACATCTCGCAGTAATGATCTTTGGATAAGTCTCTTTGTCCCTCTAGAATGTAAAAGAACGATTTGAAAACAAATGAATAAACAAATACAGAGGTTATGAGGATGGAATCAAAGGACAGCGATTGTCGCGATATCACACAGTCTTTCACCAAATACGGTAGCAACGATAAATATTCTGATAATGCTTCTCAATTCAATCGATTTGAAAAGGAAAATGCTGACATTAGTGATCGATGTGCATTTTTACCATTTTCATTTTCTTTGAAGACTTTTTTCACAAAAGTCATCAAATGTATTTGGTTGTCATATATTTTGAATCTAATTTGTGACGTATGTCTTGTAAGTTTACAAATGAGACGATGAAGTATCAATTCTTTATATTAATATAGATCTTTGGAAACGTGAATTTGACAATAAGTTAGATTTGGAAATGCAAGGTTTTCGCCAGTAGAAGGCGCACGAGCAAAACCTTCTATAAATGGTAATAAGAATATGACACTATTCGAGCGCTCTGATGTTTGAATTGAAAGGAAATATAATGTATCTCCGGAAATGTATGTATTAAAAATGACTGTAAATTTGGAACATGTAGATCTGAGCTTTGAAATTTGGTATAATTTCATGTCTGTCAATTAGACAGAATAAAACTGCGCAGTGGAAATAAGCTTTTAATGTATGACTGAGAAAATGATATGCCTTACACATAGAAATTGAGAAAATAGAATAAAATTAAAATGTGTATTTTAGATTGAGAGCACTAACAGTTTCCAGCTTATAAATGAATGGGTGAAGTGTGCATATGTAAAATCCTCATTTATGGGAAAAATCAAATCGCCATATTGAGATAATAAAATGGGAAGTTACTTTGACTATTTGAACGTCAAAAAAGAATCAGGTATGGTCGTTGCGGAAACTGTCATTGCCAATGGATGATCTCTTTAGCAGCTTCTATAAGTGCTGCAACATCAACTACGTCCCAGACTAGATCCACATCAACAACGTCACCAACAGCAATTAGTACAAGCGAGACGTCGACAACTTCGTTGCCGACAACTACTTCCTCTTTAGCGCCCAGTAGCAGTCCAACAAGCACGTCGACTCAATCTACAGGCACTTCCACACAGGAGACTAGCACATCGGCAGCAACAACGAGTACAATTGGTAATACCACTACTGGTGCGACAACAACGCTGTCTGAAAGTTCAACACCAGAGACAATAACACCAACGATCTCAACTACATTGGAAACCTCAACAACTTCTTTTCCAACAATATCGTCTCCTTTAACGACATCTACTAGTCAAACAAGCACCTCTTCTCCAAGCACAATTACACCACAGACTACAAGCACATCAGCCACTTATACTGCATCTAGTACTACTTCCATACCAAGCGAAACAACAACTAGCAGTAGCGGCACCACCTTATCGACTCAAGGGACTGCCACTACCACAGCTACAACAGGTACATTTCCATTTTCATCTTCTTTTATATTTTTCATTGCATTCCACCGCAAATTGTTGTCCAAATAGCCCAAGATTTAATGAATATGTTAGCACCATATGAGCTTCTCGTTTGAAAATAGTCTAATCCCATGTATATTTCTGTAGAAACGAGCTGCACGTGACTTGACATCTCGCAGTAATGATCTTTGGATAAGTCTCTTTGTCCCTCTAGAATGTAAAAGAACGATTTGAAAACAAATGAATAAACAAATACAGAGTATAGGTGAATGGACTCAAAGAACAGCGATTGTCGCGATATCACAGAGGGTTTCACCAAATACGGTAGCAAGGATATTTATTGGTATAATGATTCTCAATTCAATCGATCTGTAAAGGGAAATGCTGAAATTATTGATCGATGTGCATGTTGTCCCATTTTGATTTTCTTTGAAGAATGTCGTTACAAATGCCATTAGATGTATTTCCTTGTCATATATTTTGAATATAATTTGTGACGTATGTTTTGTAAGTTCACAAACGATGCAATGATTTATCAATTCTTTATATTAATATAGATCTTTGGAAACGTGAATTTGACAATAAGTTAGATTTGGAAATGCAAGGTTTTCGCCAGTAGAAGGCGCACGAGCAAAACCTTCTATAAATGGTAATAAGAATATGACACTATTCGAGCGCTCTGATGTTTGAATTGAAAGGAAATATAATGTATCTCCGGAAATGTATGTATTAAAAATGACTGTAAATTTGGAACATGTAGATCTGAGCTTTGAAATTTGGTATAATTTCATGTCTCTGTCAATTAGACAGAATAAAATTGCGCAGTGGAAAATAAGCTTTCAATGTATGACCGAGAAAATGATATGCCTTACACATATAAATTGAGAAAATAGAATACAATTAAAATGTGTATTGGAGAATGAGAGCACTAACAGATTTTAACTTAGAAGTGAATGGGTGTTGTTTGCATATATAATGTCCTCATTTATGGGAAAAATCAAATCGCCAGATTAAGATAATAAAATGGGAAGTTACTTTGCCTAATTGCACGTCAAAAAAGAATCCTGTATGGTCGTTGAGAAGTTGTCATTGCCAATGGATGGTCTCTTTCGCAGCTTCTACAAGTGCTGCAACATCAACTACGTCCCAGACTAGCTCCGCATCAACAACGTCACCAACAGTAATTAGTACAATCGAGACGTCTACAACTTCCTTGCCGACAACCACTTCCTCTATAGCGACAAGTAGCAGTCCAACAAGCACGTCGACTCAATCTACAGACACTTCCACACAGGAGATTAGCACTTCGGCGGCGACAACGAGTACAATTGGTACTACCACTACTGGTACGACAACAACGCTGTCTGAAAGTTCAACAACAGAGACAACAACGCCAACGATCTCAACTACATTGGAAACCACAACAACTACGGTTCCAACCACATCGTCTCCTTTAACAACATCTACTAGTCAAACAAGCACCTCGTCTCCAAGTACAAGTACACCACAGACTACAAGCACGTCGGCCACATCTGCTGCATCTAGTACTACTTCCATACCAAGCGAAACAACAACTAGTAGTAGCGGCACCACCTCGTCGACTCTAGGGACTGCCACTACCACAGCTACAACAGGTACAGTTTCTTCTTCATCTCATTTCTTTTATTCTTCATTGCAATCGACCGGCAAACACCTTTGTACAGAGAGAACTAGATTTTATGAAACTGTCAGTATCATTGTAAGCTTTCGTTTGAGATTCTTGTAATCCCATGTGCATTGTTAAAAAACAAATTGTACACGACTTACCAAAATGGCGATTATACTGTCTGGATATGCCCCTCTACCACACAAATGAACGACATGAAAATAGACATTGGCAGTAGAGATTATTAGCATGGAATCAACTGAGGACAGCGATGTCTAGGGGTAACGACAAAGGGCAGTTAGAATATATATATGCTGACAATATTTGTCCAATGAAATCGCCCTGAAATGGGGAAACCATATATTCCTTACGTTTGTTTGGACACAGATAAATATTAATGTTTTTTGAAGACTTTCTTCACAAAAGTCAGTAAAGATATTTCGTTGGAAATGAGTTTGATTCATGATTGTGACATATAAGTGTAGGCGTGAGACGCACTTGTTTTGATTGTTTGTATTATTAAACACATTTGGATAGGTAATTGTTACAAAGTTCGGATTTGGAAGGCAGATCTCTGTCCTATGGAAACTGCACGTGAATAGACTGATAGGAATGAGGAAAAGAATATGACACTAATTAATGCGAATGGATGATTAAATAAAAAGGAAACATGATTTATATCCTGCAATGTATGTATGATATAAAAGAATATAACTTAGAAAGTTCAAGACCTGATCTGTGATATTTGGTTTACTTTGATGCGTATTAGAAAAAAAGCTAATAAATCTCGTTAGCCCACAACCGATAAGCATGCTATATAATTGGCAGAGGAATATAAGCTTTATCTGTGTGAATGAGATTACTGATAAAATTGAGGAAAAAAATAGAATAAAAATAAAATGTTTATTGAAGATTGAGAGCGCCAGCACATTCCACATAAGGAGTGAATGGGTGTAGTGTGCAGGGAAAAATATATATAATTTATATACAGGAATGAAATTGCCTTGGTAGACCTAATAAAATGTGAAGTAGATATGCCTAATACAAAGTGATTAAAGACTCCGATATGGTGTTTGCGGAAGCTGTCATAGCAAATCGATCGTCTCTTTCACAGCTTCTACAAGTGCTGCAAGAACGACTACCTCCCAGATTAGTTCCACATCAACAACGTCGCCAACAGCAAGTAGTACAAGCGAGACGTCTACAACTTCCTTGCCGACCACTACTTCCTCTATAGCGACAAGTAGCAGTCCAACAAGCACGTCGACTCAACCTACAGGCACTTCCACACAGGAGACTAGCACTTCGGCGGCAACAACGAGTACAATTGGTACTACCACTACTGGTGCGACAACAACGCTGTCTGAAAGTACAACACCAGAGACAACAACGCCAACGATCTCAACTACATTGGAAACCTCAACAACTTCGGTTCCAACCACATCGTCTCCTTTAACGACATCTACTAGTCAAAGAACGACCTCGTCTCCAAGTACAAGTACACCACAGACTACAAGCACGTCGGCCACTTCCACTGCATCTAGTACTACTTCCATACCAAGCGAAACAACAACTAGCAGTAGCGGCACCACCTTATCGACTCAAGGGGCTGCCACTACCACAGCTACAACAGGTACATTTCCATTTTCATCTTCTTTTATATTTTTCATTGCATTCCACCGCAAATCGTTGTCCAAATAGCCCAAGATTTAATGAATATGTTAGCACCATATGAGCTTCTCGTTTGAAAATAGTCTAATCCCATGTATATTTCTGTAGAAACGAGCTGTACGTGACTTGACATCTCGCAGTATTGATCTTTAGATATGTCTCATTGTCCCTCTGGTATGTAAAAGAACGATTTGAAAACAAATGAAATTAACAAATACAGAGGTTATGAGGATGGAATCAAAGGACAGCGATTGTCGCGATATCACACAGTCTTTCACCAAATACGGTAGGAACGATAAATATTCTGATAATGCTTCTCAATTCAATCGATTTGAAAAGGAAAATGCTGACATTAGTGATCGATTTGCATTTTCTAACATTTTCATTTTCTTTAAAGAATTTTGTCACAAAAGTCATCAGATGTATTTCCTTGTTACATATTTTGAATCTAATTTGTGACATATATTTTGTAAGTTCACAAACGATGCAATGATTTATCAATTCTTTATATTAATATAGATCTTTGGAAACGTGAATTTGACAATAAGTTAGATTTGGAAATGCAAGGTTTTCGCCAGTAGAAGGCGCACGAGCAAAACCTTCTATAAATGGTAATAAGAATATGACACTATTCGAGCGCTCTGATGTTTGAATTGAAAGGAAATATAATTTATCTCCTGAAATGTATGTATCAAAAATGACTGTAAATTATGAACATGTAGATCTGAGCTTTGAAATTTGGTTTAATTTCATGTCTCTGTCAAATAGATAGAATAAAATGGGCAGAGGAAAAAAAGCTTTTAATGTATGACTGAGAAAATGATATGCCTTACACATATAAATTGAGAAAATAGAATACAATTAAAATGTGTATTGGAGAATGAGAGCACTAACAGATTTTAACTTAGAAGTGAATGGGTGTTGTTTGCATATATAATGTCCTCATTTATGGGAAAAATCAAATCGCCAGATTAAGATAATAAAATGGGAAGTTACTTTGCCTAATTGCACGTCAAAAAAGAATCCTGTATGGTCGTTGAGAAGTTGTCATTGCCAATGGATGGTCTCTTTCGCAGCTTCTACAAGTGCTGCAACATCAACTACGTCCCAGACTAGCTCCGCATCAACAACGTCACCAACAGTAATTAGTACAATCGAGACGTCTACAACTTCCTTGCCGACAACCACTTCCTCTATAGCGACAAGTAGCAGTCCAACAAGCACGTCGACTCAATCTACAGACACTTCCACACAGGAGATTAGCACTTCGGCGGCGACAACGAGTACAATTGGTACTACCACTACTGGTACGACAACAACGCTGTCTGAAAGTTCAACAACAGAGACAACAACGCCAACGATCTCAACTACATTGGAAACCTCAACAACTTCTTTTCCAACAATATCGTCTCCTTTAACGACATCTACTAGTCAAACAAGCACCTCTTCTCCAAGCACACGTACATTAGAGACTACAAGCATGTCGGCCACATCCACTGCCTTTAGTACTACTTCTATACCAAGCGAAACAACAACTATTAGTAGCGGCACCACATCGTCGACTCAAGGGACTGCCACTACCACAACTACAACAGGTACAGTTCCTTCTTCATCTCATTTGTTTTAGTCTTTATTCCAATCGACCGGCATCCACATTTGTACATAGAGAACCAGATTTTATGAAACTGTCAGCACCATTGTAAGCTTCCGTTTGAGAATCTTGTAATCCCATGTGTATTTTTAGAAAAGAGTTGCACGCAACTTCAACAATGGCGGTTATACTGTCTGGATATGCTCCTCTACCACACAAATTATCGGCATGAAAATGGACATTGGCAACAGAGATTATTAACATGGCATCAGCTGAGGACAGTGAAGTCTACTGGTACCAAATAGGGAAGATAGAATATATATGCTGACAATGTTTGTCCAACGGAGTCGACCTGAAACGGGGAAAGCTAATCTTCCTGACGTTTGTTTGGACACAGATAAATATTAATTTTCTTTGAAGACTTTCCTCACAAACGTCAGCAAAGATATTTCGTAGAAAGTAATTTGATTCATGTTTGTGACATATTATAAGTATAAGCGTGAGACGGACTAGTTCTTATTGTTTGAATTAATATACACATATGGAAAGGTAATTGTGGCAAAGTTAGGATTTGGATGACAGACCTCTATCCTATGGAAACTGCACGTAAATAGACTGATAAGAATGAGGAAAAGAATATGACACTAATTAATGCGAATGGATGATTAAAGCAAAAGAAAATAGGACTTATCTCCTGCAATGTATGTATGATATAAAATAATATAACTTAGAAAGTTCAAGACCTGATCGGTGATATTTGGTTTACTTTGATGCCTATCAGGAAACTATTGAATGAATCGCATTAGCCCAGCCCACAACCGATATGCATCTTACATAATTTGCAGAGGAATATACGCTTTAACTGTGTGATTGAGATTACTGATAATAATTGAGAAAATAGAAAATAACTAAAATGTTTATTGAAGATTGAGAGCGCCAGCTCATTCCACTTAAGGAGTGAATGGTTGCAGTGTGCATGGAAAATATATATCATTTTTATACAGTAATGAAATTGCCTTGGTAGACATTAAAATTTGAAGTAAATATGCCTAATATAAACTGTTGAAAGACTCTGATATGGTGTTTACGGAAGCTGTCATTGCAAATCGATCTTCTCTTTCACAGCTTCTACAATTACTGCAAGAACGCCTACATCCCAGACTAGTTCCACATCAACAACGTCGCCAACAGCAAGTAGTACAAGCGAGACGTCTACAACTTCCTTGCCGACAGCTACTAACTCTATAGCGACAAGTAGCAGTCCAACAAGTACGTCGACTCAATCTACAGTCACTTCCACACAGGAGACTAGCACTTCGGCGGCAACAACGAGTACAATTGGTACTGCCAGTACTGGTTCGACAACAATGCTGTCTGAAAGTACAACACCAGAGACAACAACGCCAACGATCTCAACTACATTGGAAACCTCAACAACTTCGGTTCCAACAACATCGTCTCCTTTAACGACATCTACTAGTCAAAGAAGCACCTCCTCTCCAAGTACAAGTACATTAGAGACTACAAGCACGTCGGCCACATCCACTGCATCTAGTACTACTTCCATACCAAGCGAAATAACAACTAGCAGTAGCGGCACCACCTCATCGACTCAAGGGACTGCCACTACCACAGCTGCAACAGGTATATTTCCATTTTCATCTGCTTTCATATTCTTCATTACACTCCACCGCAATCCGTAGTCCACATAGCACAAGATTTAATTAATATGTTAGCATCATATGAGCTTCTCGTTTAAAATAGTCTAATCCCATGTGGATTTCTTTAGAAACGAGCTGGCGACTTGCCATATAGCAGTAATGCTCTTTGGGTAAGTCCCTTTGTCCCTTTAGAATATGAAAGAACGATTTGAAAACAAATGAAATTAACAAATACAGAGGTTATGAGGATGGAATCAAAGGACAGCGATTGTCGCGATATCACACAGTCTTTCACCAAATACGGTAGGAACGATAAATATTCTGATAATGCTTCTCAATTCAATCGATTTGAAAAGGAAAATGCTGACATTAGTGATCGATTTGCATTTTCTAACATTTTCATTTTCTTTAAAGAATGTCTTCAATTCATTGTATTTCTTTACTTATTTTGAATCTAATTTGTCACAAATTCATGATGTATTTCCTTGTTACATTTATATGAATTTGTGACATATATTTTGTAAGTTTGCAAATGAGGCGATGAGATATCAATTATTTATGTTAAAATAGATCTTTGGAAAAGTAAATTTTACAAAACATTAAGACTTAGAAATGCAAGGTTTGTGACAGTAGGAAGGGCAGTAGCAAGCCCTTCTATGGATCTTAATAAGCATATGACACTATTTCTAGTGCATTGATGATTAAATTGAAAGGAAATTTAATTTATCTCCTGAAATGTATGTATTAAAGATGACTGTAAATTATTAACATGTAGATCTGAGCTTTGAAATTTGGTTTAATTTCATGTCTCTGTCAAATAGATAGAATAAAATGGGCAGAGGAAAAAAAGCTTTTAATGTATGACTGAGAAAATGATATGCCTTACACATAGAAATTGAGAAAATAGAATAAAATTAAAATGTGTATTTTAGATTGAGAGCACTAACAGTTTCCAGCTTATAAATGAATGGGTGAAGTGTGCATATGTAAAATCCTCATTTATGGGAAAAATCAAATCGCCATATTGAGATAATAAAATGGGAAGTTACTTTGACTATTTGAACGTCAAAAAAGAATCAGGTATGGTCGTTGCGGAAACTGTCATTGCCAATGGATGATCTCTTTAGCAGCTTCTATAAGTGCTGCAACATCAACTACGTCCCAGACTAGATCCACATCAACAACGTCACCAACAGCAATTAGTACAAGCGAGACGTCTACAACTTCTATACCGACAAATACTTCCTCTTTAGCGCCCACTAGCAGTCCAACAAGCACGTCGACTCAATCTACAGGCACTTCCACACAGGAGACTAGCACATCGGCAGCAACAACGAGTACAATTGGTAATACCACTACTGGTGCGACAAAAACGCTGTCTGAAAATTCAACACCAGAGACAATAACACCAACGATCTCAACTACATTGGAAACCTCAACAACTTCTTTTCCAACAATATCGTCTCCTTTAACGACATCTACTAGTCAAACAAGCACCTCTTCTCCAAGCACACGTACATTAGAGACTACAAGCATGTCGGCCACATCCACTGCCTTTAGTACTACTTCTATACCAAGCGATACAACAACTATTAGTAGCGGCAACAGATCGTCGACTCAAGAGACTGCCACTACCACAACTACAACAGTTACAGTTTCTTCTTCATCTCAATTGTTTTATTCTTCATTCCAATTGATTGGCAACCAGCTTTGTACACAGAGAACCAGATGTTATGAAACATTCAGCACCATTGTAAGCTTCCGTTTGAGAATCTTCTAATCCCATGTATTTTATTAGAAAAGAGTTGCACACAACTTCCCACAATGGCGGTTAAACTGTCTGGATATGCCCCTCTACCAAACAAATGAATGACATGAAAATAGACATTGGCAACAGAGATTATTAACATGGCATCAGCTGAGGACAGTGAAGTCTACTGGTAACGAAAAATGCAAGATAGAATATATATGCTGACAATGCCTGTCCAATGGAGTCGCCCTGAAATGGGGAAAACTAATCTTCCTGACGTTTGTTTGGACACAGATAAATATTAATTTTCTTTAAAGACTTTCCTGACAAAAGTCAGCAAAGATATTTCGTGGAAAGTAGTTAGATTCATGTTTGTGACATATTATAAGTATATTCGTGAGACGGACATGTTCGTATTGTTTGTATTAATATACAGATATGGAAAGGTAATTGTGGAAAAGTTAGGATTTGGATGGCAGATCTCTATCCTATGGAAACTGCACGTGAATATACTGATAAGAATGAGGAAAAATATATGACACTAATTAATGCGAATGGACGATAAAAGCAAAATGAAATATGGTTTATCTCCTGCAATATATGTATGATATAAAAGAATATAACTTAGAAAGTTCAAGACCTGATCTGTGATATTTGGTTTACTTTGATGCCTATCAGGAAAAGATTGAACACATCTCATTAGCTCAGCCCACAACCGATATTCATGTTACATAATTTGCAGAGGAATATAAGCTTTAACTGTGTGATTGAGATTACCGATAATAATTGAGAAAATAGAAAATAACTAAAATGTGTATTGAAGTTTGAGAGCGCCAGCTCATTCCACTTAAGGAGTGAATAAGTGTAGTGTGCATGGAAAATATATATCATTTATATACGGTAATGAAATTGCCTTGGTAGACATTAAAATGTGAAGTAAATATGCCTAATATAAACTGTGTAAAGACTCTGATATGGTGTTTGCGGAAGTTGTCGTTGCAAATCGATTTTCTCTTACACAGCTTATACAACTACTGCAAGAACGACTACATCCCAGACTAGTTCCACATCAACAACGTCGCCAACAGCAAGTAGTACAAGCGAGACGTCTACAGCTTCCTTGCTAACAACTACTTCCTCTATAGCGACAAGTAGCAGTCCAACAAGCACGTCGACTCAATCTACAGACACTTCCACACAGGAGACTAGCACTTCGGCGGCAACAACGAGTACAATTGGTACTACCAGTACTGGTTCGACAACAACCATGTCTGAAAGTTCAACACCAGAGACAACAACGCCAACGATCTCAACTACATTGGAAACCTCAACAACTTCGGTTCCATCAACATCGTCTCCTTTAACGACATCTACTATTCAAACAACGGCCTCGTTTCCATGTACAATTACACCACAGACTACAAGCACATCGGCCACATCTTTTGCCTCTAGTACTACTTTTATACCGAGCGAAACAACAATTAGCAGTAGCGGCACCACCTCGTCGACTCAAGCGACTGCCACTACCACAGCTACAACAAGTACATTTCCATTTTCATCTGCTTTTATATTCATTACACTCCAGCGCAATCCGTAGTCCACATTTCACAAGATTTAATGAATATGTTAGCACCATATGAGCTTCTCGTTTAAAATAGTCTAATCCCATGTGGATTTTTCTTAGAAAGGAGCTGTTCGAGACTTGCCATATCGCAGTAATGCTCTTTGGGTAAGTCCCTTTGTCCTTCAAGAATGTCAAAGAATGATTTGAAAACAAATGAAATTAACAAATACACAGGTTATTAGAATGTAATCAAATGACTACGATTGTCGCGATATCACACAGGGTTTCACCAGATACGGTAGCAAGGATATATATTTGGATAATGTTTCTCATACGAATTTGTCTGAAAAGGAAAATGCTGACATTAGTGATCGATTTGCATTTTCTAACATTTTCATTTTCTTTAAAGAATTTTGTCACAAAAGTCATCAGATGTATTTCCTTGTTACATATTTTGAATCTAATTTGTGACATATATTTTGTAAGTTTGCAAATGAGGCGATGAGAAATCAATTATTTATGTTAATATAGATCTTTCGAAAAGTGAATTTTACAAAATATTTAGATTTCGAAATGCAAAGTTTGTGCCAGTAGGAAGAACAGGAGCAAGCCCTTCCATGGATATTAATAAGCATATGACACTATTTCTAGTGCATTGATGTTTAACTTGAAAGGAAATATAATTTATCTCCTGAAATGTATGTATCAAAAATGACTGTAAATTATGAACATGTAGATCTGAGCTTTGAAATTTGGTTTAATTTCATGTCTCTGTCAAATAGATAGAATAAAATGGGCAGAGGAAAAAAAGCTTTTAATGTATGACTGAGAAAATGATATGCCTTACACATAGAAATTGAGAAAATAGAATAAAATTAAAATGTGTATTTTAGATTGAGAGCACTAACAGTTTCCAGCTTATGCCTAATTGAACTTCAAAAAAGAATCAGGTATGGTCGTTGCGGAAACTGTCATTGCCAATGGATGATCTCTTTAGCAGCTTCTATAAGTGCTGCAACATCAACTACGTCCCAGACTAGATCCACATCAACAACGTCACCAACAGCAATTAGTACAAGCGAGACGTCGACAACTTCGTTGCCGACAACTACTTCCTCTTTAGCGCCCAGTAGCAGTCCAACAAGCACGTCGACTCAATCTACAGGCACTTCCACACAGGAGACTGATCTGTGATATTTGGTTTACTTTGATGCGTATCAGGAAAAAATTGAATGAATCTCGTTAGCCCAGCCCACAACCGATACGCATGTTACATAATTGGCAGAGGAATATAGGTTTTAACTGTATGATTGAGATTACTTAAAAAAATTGAGCAAATAGAAAAGAACTAAAATGTTTATTGAAGATTTATAGCGGCAGCATGTTCCACCTGAGGATTGAATTGGTGTAGTGTGCATAGAAAAATGTACATCATTTATATACAGTAATGAAATCACCTTGGTAGATATATTAAAAGGTGAAGTAAATATGCCTAATCGATATGTACCAATACCAGATATGAATGTTAGATATGGAGAACATATCGTTCATTTCTTTCACAGTTTCTGCAAGCGCTACAACAATGTCCCGTGGCAGTTCTATCGAAATAACGTCAGCAAAATACAGCTAGTATATTCAAGATGTTTACAACTTTGTTGGCAACCAATTATTCCTTTTATGCAACAAGAAGTGGCAAGAATTACGATTAGCTATGCATGCAATTACACGCAAGAGACTTCCATTTTGGCGGCAACGACGAGTACAACTGGTGCTTGACTACTAGTGCTACCACAGTGTTATCTGAAAAGTACGATGTCAGAAACAACAACCCCATAGATTTCAAATACAATCGAAATCTGAACAAGTTCGGATACAACCACATTGTCTTCTTTAACGACGTCTACTAGCCAAACAACCACCTCGTCTCCAAGTACAAGTACACCACAGACTACAAGCAAGTCGGCCACATCCACTCCAACTAGCACTACTTCTATATCAACCTAAACCAATAGTTGCTGTATCATCTTATTTACCCATGATACACCAATACCACAGCTACCAAAGCTACAGCGGTTACATTATCTTTATCATTTCCTTTTTTGCCTTCATTAGAATAAAACATGTATTTTAAGCTTGCCAAAATATTATGAGAATAACGGTCATAATCAACTTCAATTGAAATGTGTTAATCAGATACAGCACCTTGCAATAGTAAGTGACAAATGTACAATTTTAGTGCAAATAGACCTAAGTTGTGTATCCTACGTTTCAGACATATGTGCTATTTCACCGTGTGGAAACAATTCTACCTGCACAAACACCAATGGGTCATACTTGTGCAACTGTACAAGTGGTTGGATGGGCAGGAATTGTACAGAAGGTGAATATAAATATACAGGCTTATAATGAGTATAGCACTTCATATTGTATGTTTAGCAATTAGTTTTTAATTAACCAGTCGATTTCTTTTCCCTAACTTTTCATGAACTGAAATCGAAAATAGGAAGAACAAACCTTGTGTAAGTATATTACTTCCACTTCTTTTGAGTCTTCTTCAACAATGTTTGTGTAGCATTCTGTCTTTATATTGTCGACCCTAATAAACTACCAAATAGTTGGGTTTTTGCTTACTTCTAATGATGTATTTAATTTTCCTTATGATTTGAAATTAACCTTTTGATGCTGTTACTTAAATTTAATTATTCATTATTAGTGTATCCAATACAAACATAACGTCGATCTCAACTTCTAGGTTCTGAGCCTTTCTTTGTTCAATAAAATTAAACCATATAAGAAAGGCTCACAATATTGAGTGTATGGAAATGTTAATATCAACAACATGGTGTCTGTGTCAATCAGAAATTTCTCTGTGTGATATACTACTGAAACATATAAATACAAAATGTGCTATTGAAATGCATATTGCGGTTCTCTTTGTCTTTAACAACACATAGCACGATTATGTCTTTATATTGTCCAAACATATGAACGACGAAACATATGGGCTATTATTTACTTGTAATGTAGTGTTTGATTTTCTTTACGATTTCAATGTAAATTTTTGAACACTAATCTTTTATATAATGAGTTACATTACAACTGCATTCTCGTCTTAGTGTTGATGCAGTTTTACACTGTTTTGTTTCAAACGGATTGACATCTGAGAAAGGCTCAAAATGTTTATCTTCTGGATAGTGACTAATTCTACTGTACCATTCCAAATCAACATGCCTATCTTAAATTATACTCCTTTCCAGATGTAGACGAATGTGCTAATTTGACATGTGCAAATAACGCTACATGTAGAAACACCGTTGGATCATTCACTTGTGATTGTACAAGCAGCTGGCAAGGCACTAACTGCACGGAAGGTATATTTGCATTTTATCTGTTAAATTTTTTTCATGATTCTGGATCTTTGCAACGTTTATTATATTTTATTTCAAGCAGGCAAATACACATCTCTAAATCTTTTAAATCTGTACATCATTGTTATGATAGTTATCCAAAGTCCTTGTGTGATATAACCCCAGTCGATATTATGCTAATTCACGTTATAAAATCTCACAGTGGTAATAATGGGGACTATATCACATTACAAATTATGGGGATTAAATCTTTCCTCATAATACGTATGACGATCGCTTGTGCAAGGCTATACTAACATTTACTTCTTCTGATTGGACAAGGTTATCAAAAGTCTGATTTCATAGTCCAAAATATATGTAGTTTTAAACAAAATCAATTCCTTCATAACGTTAAATGTTTGGAACAATAATCTTCTTGCACAACGTTGTTTGCTATAATCAAAGTGTATTTTTACGAGAATTTATTAAGTAACGTATTACATCCTTATGTTTTTATAGCAAACTCAAACTATTCTTTTTTTCTCATTATAAACGAATGTGTCCTTTCACCTTGTGAACATAACACACTGTGTCCAAATATAAATGACTTGTTGTGTGAGGGTGCACCATAGGATGGAAGGAAAAGAATTGTACATCTGGTTTAATATATTTATTTCTCATGATCGTAGTCCTTGCTATTCAATGTCTTGTAATTATTATCCCATAAACCTTGTTATTCTGTGTCTTGTAATTACTATCCCATAAGCCTTGTTATTTTATGTCTTGTAATTACTATCCCATAAACCTTGTTATTCTGTGTCTTGTAATTACTATCACATAAACCTTGTTATTCTGTGTCTTGTAATTACTATCCCATAAGCCTTGTTATTATGTGTCTTGTAATTACTATCCCATAAGCCTTGTTATTCTGTGTCTTGTAATTACTATCCCACAAGCCATATTAGTATGTCTTATAATTACTATCCTATAGACCTTGTTATTCTATGTCTGTTTAATGATTCTCCAATAAGCCTTGACACTCTGTATCGTAATTACTATCCAAAAGACCTAGTTAGTCTATATAACCCATAAAAACCTTTCTGATCTATGTCTTGTATGTTATATATCATAGGCCTTGTTATTCTGTTGTTCTTTGTCTTGCAATTATCAACCCATAGCCCACGTTATTCTGTTTTGTAAGTACTATCCCATAAGCCTTGTTACTCTGTGTCTTGTAATTACTCTCCCACAAGTCTTTATATTCTGTCAATTAATTAATATTGATATTAATAAAAACAGGCATTATGGACAATGTTTTAATTAATTTCGAATGGAAATTTTTTAAATGAAAGTAGTGATATTCTTATGATCATAACCAGTATCATTCTCTATCGTTTAAGTTCCATATCGTAAGGCTTGCTTGTTTTTTTTTTTTCAAACGGAAGGTCTTCATTCGCAATTGTCAATTCATTGCGAACTCAAGGGTCCACGCAAAATAAATTCCATCCATTATAGGAGTTTACTTTGATCTCATGGTTTATTTTTCTTGTTAAGTCTTAAGAAATTAGTGTTTTTAAAACAAGTTTGCAACAAACAGGTGGTTTTATCCGACAGAAGTTTTATTCTGTCATCTATTAAAGAAATGTTTACATTTATGATATAAATTAACTTATCAATGTATCATTCGTTTATAGACATAAATGAATGTACTACTTCACCATGTGGAAATGGCGCTACATGCACAAACACCGATGGTTCATACGAGTGCAACTGTCCAAGCGGATGGATGGGCAAAAATTGCACAGAAGGTATAAATAAATTTTATCGTAGGCTGCTTTTCTGTCTTGTAATTACTATCCCATAACTTTGCTTGTCTATGTCTTATGGCTATAATCCCTTAATCTCTGCCTGTCTCTCAAATGCCATGTCTTCATTGACAGCGTTTTAATTCAAATTCATCACAGCAAGTAAAATTAATACCGAAATGTACCTCACTCAAGTATTCTTTTTTTCAGACCTGAACGAATGTGATGGTCCGACTTGTGCAAATAATGCTACATGTATCAATGGCAATGGTACATACCTGTGCGTGTGCAAAAACGGCTGGATGGGAAAGAACTGCACAGATGGTAGAGATAAATATATTTTATTCTAATTATTATAGGCTTTCACGTTGAATACATTTTGCAATTACCATTTTATGTGCCTTCAACCATTTATAAATTGACCGATCTTCGGTAAAGATCTTTAAACGATATTGAGCAATGCATTTTATGCCATCTTCAGTCTTTTGGTGTTGTTATTGCTGCTGTGGGTTTAACGCCATTGTTTAGCACATGTTAGGACATACTTGGCAGCCAGTATATCTGGTGGAAAAAGAATCCAGAAAATTCCAAAGAGAACAGACGACCCACTGGAAGCCACTGACAAGCTTTTTCATGTACTCATTTTGGTGAGATGTTAGAGACCTGTAAAAGCAAAAGCATGAAACCAATAGGCGCATTATTATATTATATTCTGGTACTGATCCTTTTTCAGCTTCTGCATTGTTTTTCATCCTAATGAGAAAAAAAGAACTATAACCTATTGTTACCTTCTTTGCTTCACCTAACTGGAATGGTTAAAATGCAAGGTGAATTTATACCTGTGCAAATCAAATGCGAACACTATGATTAGCTCTAGTCTCCTGTTTAAAAGAAAACTGTAATGAAAACGGTACTCTCTTTGCTCACTGCAAAATACATTTCGGGAATCATAAGAATTTTTCTGTCTGCTGTTTAATATGAACAAGTTTGTAACTTTATCAACTTTAACAAAATCTTACGACTTAAATGACTATATCATTTTCCCGACACATATGTCATTGCAACTTTATGATGAAAAAAGAGAGCTAAGAATATTGCGACAGTTTACAGTCTTACTTTATTATAGTAATGTCAAAGCCTTTAGATTACAGTTCAACGTTTTTCTTTAACATGTATTAAAATGCAAATAGTTAATTTCGTTATGTCCATTGCGCTGATCATATACGAGCTTACCTTGTCCTGTTTTGAGTTCGGTATTCTTTTTATTGCGTATACCACAAGAGAAAGATGACAATGTTCGTAAAAAGACAAAATGAAATGTCATTCTCCTCTAATTGTATAATTCTAGAAGAATTATCATTCATATATATATTCAACGGAGTAAATCAGTTTTCTTGCCATCCAAGTTGTTAATCAATTTTTAAAGCTGATTTTGAACCTTGATTAAATATAATATTTTCATTTAAAAAATACCAGTGTAAACATATTTTCTGTAGTAGCTTGGGTTTCTATTAAAAATAATAATTATGAAAATATCAACCTTGTCTTCACAGCAACTACTCCAGAACCACTAGCCGACTTCAGCAGGGATGGTAAATATACCTTTCTTCTGCTACAGGAATGGTCCTAAAATTAACATTTTTACGAGAAAACGTTCTTTTCGTACTAAATATTGATTCCTATTCTCAAATATGTGGAAATATGTATTTTTTTGTGATGTTTAACGCCATTTTTAGGAAATCATGGGCTATGCATGGCAGCCAGTATATTTGGAGAAATATAACCCGGAAGAGAATAAATAGTAACGGAAAACTACTGCCAAGTTTTCTTGCATACCTTTGTAGGACAAACTGAGATTAGAACTCAGGGGAAAGTGGTGGGATGTGTGAATGATCTTCAAAAGTGAGGATTTGGCACATAGTAAGGGAGATGTAATATATGATTTATCCGGAAGCTATGCCCGAAAATTTATCTACCTTCAATATATCTAGCTTGTTATCTCTCTCTCTCTCTCTCTCTCTCTCTCTCTCTCTATATATATATATATATATATATATATATATATATATATATATATATATATATATATATATAAAGAACACAATTCATATGGCGAATAACAACCCTTTCAAGCGCACTGGATCCACCAAAGGATCACGTGTCAGGGATTGATTAAAATAGATGCAATAGACTGACGACGAATCTATACAAGCTGGTTGTATTTATAGTTTTACCTCATGTGGAGACAGCCATGTAGAGGTTTACAAACACAACGTTTTTGTGTTTATTTGTTCGTCTTATATATGTTTTGTATTTGCCTTTGAAAAAGACTCATTAAGAGTCGAATGCGCCCAGGCTAGTTAGTTACTAGTTTCGCACTGTTCGTCGTCAGTTTATTGCAGATATATATATATATATATATATATATATATATATATATATATATATATATATATATATATATATATATATATATATATATATATTCATTTCCCAGGTGTTGTCTCTGTTCCAATAAAATCATCATTCTGTGTAATGGGACAAGAATATTCCGCTGTATACGTAAGTACTCTATCAAAACTATATGAAAACTCCATTCATGCTGCAAGTGATCTTCTCTGTCTGTCTTCAGTCCACTCTTCGATTGATCAAATAATTTCATCTCTCTCTTTAACAAACTACCTTCCTAATCACTTCTATGCTTTTCTTGCTCATTTGTCTAACTGACCTTCGATTTTATACCATATACATTTGTGTGTGAACACAAGCCTGAACGTCTTTCTATCTGGGAACAAAGAGCAGCTACTGTTGTAACAGACCTTTGTACATTTTGAATTATCTTTGCAGAACAGATTACTCTCACATTAAAATGTTTAAATGACATTGCTACTGGCTGTCTATTCATAACTGTATTATTAATAATCGACGATCAGGTAAGACAGCCAGGGCTACAACACAGTCCACCCGTTTCTGATTGGAAAGCTCATATACTGGATTCAGCATGCTGGTCGCACTTGTTAATATAGGCTGAATGAAAATTCCACCAATAAAACTTCCAACTATATATTAGAAGAAACGGCAAAGACCACTTTAACGTGATCATCGACCACACAACATAGTGAGCCAATATCAATAGACATTATTGTCAAGTGTGTCGACTTCCATCTTGCGGGACAGAAGTTTGAATAAGAGCTCAGTTGAGAAACTTTATGGTGATGTACTGCTAGAAAGAAATCCTCAATTGTGTTTTTGATAGAAAAAATAAATATATAAGAAAAAAACGCAATTTATTCAACAAATTGTATTGCTATATATACGGATTTAATCTTGTCTATTATTATTTTAATTGTGGGTATATTTTAATACTTTAAGCAGAGCTATCTTTAATCCTTTGGAATATAAAATTAGATTATTATATTTTTGACTAGTGTATTGTCTTTTATCATCCTTGAGTTGTTTTTCTTGCAGGACTGGGATATATGTTAACTTTACAATGTTAGAACATAACGTCTTTGAGTTAGTTTTTTAGAGCCATTACTGTACTGACGTGACGTTAAACCTTTTCATATGTCTTTATATCTTTCCGTCTTTTTGCAGTTTATGTGTCTGAGTAATAGTTCTATGGGTGAATAAAATGTATTTACGGCTATGTCCTTGTTCTATGAAATTATTGTCTAGAACATGTCAGGGTCCAGTAAGTTCTTAAGTTTCAACAGGAAATGCACATTCGGCCAAAACTCTGAACGAAGAAAGTTGTTCATTCCAAAAAAACGCCATGTTGGTGACAAAAACTAAAGCGAATATGAGATCCATTTGGTAAAGAGGAAAAAGACATACAATTCAACTCAACACAACTCTAGTCAGGTGATGAAAACGTAGTTTTGAACTCTATCACACGAAGATTTGTAGCTGACTATTAGGTCACCAAATTCATTAAAATTTAATCTATTCATATTATGAGGGATTTAACGACACAAAATCAAATTATTTTCAACTTCAATCTACCAATCAAATTCAAGAATTTAGATTTTTGAAAGTGAAGAAATGGTTTTCTCAGAAAATACTGTTAGTAACGATAACTCTTACTATCACGATATGCGATGCATTTTCTGATAGGGTATTGAACAATAGTGAAACATAAATTCCCAAGATTAGAAAAATGTCAGTTTCTTTGACTCCATGTCATATCTCCGCTGTGTACAACATCACGATATATGATATTTAAAAAAAAACAAACTTCAAACTTACGGTTCCAAGTTTCACAGATATTAGTTCACTATATCAGCCATGAGACCAAATTACACAGCCGATATTACACAATGCAGTTCAGAATTGACCTTCCTTTCTCTCATTTTATTATTTATCGATTACTTATCTTTACTATTATTTATTTATTATTTATCTTTACTTTTACTTTATCACAAGAAGGTCAAGAACGTTTAGTTCCTGTTCGTCCATAATCAAGCACATGCATTTTTACGGTAAAGGCTGCTTTAGATTCTCTGAAAGGCTTTAATTTCACAATATACCCACTGTTTCAACTCTCCAAAGGTGGTCACAGGAAGTTGAGTGTCGGGGTGGTGACAATGAATACGGACTGGTATGCTAATCTGCTTTCCTTCTGTTGTATTTAACTATGACTTGATTTTACATCAGGTGTACGAGGACGGACTAGTCGTTTTAGGAAATAAGACCGTGGGATCTTATCCTAGACGTTTACCTATTGCCAAGATGCATGCCACTACACTCCTGGCGGTCTTTTGGACCGACGTAGACAGTGTACAGGACCAAATCACGTACAATCTCATTGAGAAGGACAACTTACCCTTTTATTCAGAAGTGACTGAAGTTATTACACGAACACATCTACTTGATTTCGAACCATTGTGGGCACTTGTTGTGAACTGGAAAGATGTTTCACCATATCCAGCAAGTCTATATGCCAAATTACAGGTACGTAGATCGGTGTAATGTAGAATCAGTAGTAGTAGTAGTAGTTGCTGTAGAAAGAGGAGGAGATTAACAAAGCATAAAAATTGCAGTCGTCACAGTAATAATAGTACAAATTGCTGTATTATTATAAGAAGGAAGCAGCAGGAATAGTAGCAGAAGGTTGTAGCACTAGTAGTAGAAATCAGTAACAATAGTAGTACAAGGTACTATCGATAGCACAAGATAGCAGTAATATGAGTACAAGATCCTAGCAACACTAATAACTACTTTTAGCAATAGTACAAAAGTAGCAGCAATAGTAGTACATGGTACTAGCAATAGTAGTACATGGTACTAGCAATAGTAGTACAAGGTACTAGCAATAGTAGTACAAAGTAGTAATAATAGCAATACAAGGTAATGGTAGTTAACAGTAATAGTAGGAGAATGTACTGTCATTAATATAAGGTAGTAACAATAGTAATTAAAAGTAGTAAGTAGTAGTTGCAATAGCAGTCAGATGTAGTAATAATAATAGTAGAAGGTAATAACAGTAGTAGTAGAAGATACTAGCGTTGGTATTAAAAAGCAGCAGCAACAGTAAATGTAGCAGTAGTTGAAGAAGGTAGTAGCAATATTAGTAATAGTGGTAACAGTAGTAGCAGCAATAGTAGCAGCAGTAATTACTACTAGTTATTGTTGGTATATTTTTTAGTGTAGTATTAGTATCAGCAGCAATATTAGTAGATATAGTTGTTGTATTTGCAGTAGTAGTAGTAGTAGTAGTAGTAGTAGTAGTAGTAGTATACTATTTACAACATAAAATAATGACAGGGTCATGACATCCGATCATATAATTTAAAGAAAAAAGTATCTTGTAAAACAGGGAATGAGAGGGAGAGGAAGAGAAAAGCACATTTCTGTAGTAACACACAAAATTTTTTGGTCGTTTGTGTTCAAGATTTTTTTCGAAATGGTATTAATGTTCTTATCATCATCATCATTATCATCGTCGTCATCGTCATCAGCATCATTATTATTATTATTATTATTATTATTATTATTATTATTATTATTATTATTATTATTATTATTATCTTACAGAATGCCACTTTCCAGTGTATACTGATAACCGATGGTGACCGAACATTTGCTCAGTACAAGTATTTTGATGAGACAACTGAATGGTCAAGTCCAGCGTATATGGGTTACGACTTCGGAGAAATGAATAATAGCTTCTATAACTATCCAGGCAAAGCGAATCTACTACCTAACGTGACAGAAACAAATACAGGTAGTCTGCCATCTGTTTATTTTGTATTTATGTATTGTAACGATCTGACATGTTTGTTTCCGTATCCATTATTGAATTCAGGAGAAGTTGGTCATTATTGGTTACATTATATGGTTTAGTTTAGAGAAAATAGTCCTCAAGCCGAATGATTAGTTCATCATAAAGTAAGAGTCGGCATAACACAGCATTCTGTTTGGACTGGAAATATGTAACGAAGGGGAAATAACTAAATGGTGTTCATTGTCCCTTTACTGTAATCATTCTTAACCCTTGCTGAGGAGTGGTGTGCAAATGACGTCAATTATAGCAATAATTCAGTCTCAAGAATCATGGTGTCTGTTACACTGAATATATAAGAAATTCAGTCTCAAGAAGGATACAGTTTGTTACATTTAAAGAAGAAAACATGTCTCAAGAAGCGTATAATTTGTTGCATTGAAATGAGAATAATACTCTTCCTCGCGACACGTAGCATGTATAAAAGAATAAAAGTTTTTTCAATGACGGCCAATGCCATCTATTTATCAGTGGTATGGGGACGCTGAATCTATGAAAATGACTGGACGCCAACTCTGGCACGATTCAGACCATGTATTTTCTGATGTAAATCTCTAATTCACGGACCTGACAACCAGCCAGAGACGTGATTTATAAGACCACGTGACTTATAAAAGTATATTCGCATGTATAAATGAATTGATGCCTTGATGGATGGATAATTGGTTAATTTCCCTATATCTCTCAAATTATATAGTTTTAATATATATATATATATATATATATATATATATATATATATATATATATATATATATATATATATATATATATATATATATATATATATATATATATTTATATACATGCATGCATACATACATACATACATACATACATACATACATACATACATACATACATACATTTCTATCACAGGTGAAAAAGGCATATGGCTGTTCCAGCTTTACGCAAGCACCACCGAATGTACCCAGCACAGAGAGTGTAAAAAGTGGGTCAAGGGCAATAGGATTGCATCTGTTCAAGACTTAGTTTGTCCTTGTACGTGGAATCAGACATTAGCGGACTCCAGATATAAAGCCAACAACACCGAGTTATGTGCCCATCTGGTGAATTCTACTTCTGACGGTTTCGGAGTGGTACATATTCCATTTCCTTTCATATGTTTCTTATTATGCTGATTGTCTTAAAACTGTATCAAGACACATCATTATATAGGGCCAATAGCGTCATTGAAATCCATTGAGAAACCACTGTATAAAGCATATTTTATCACTGCTCAGTCTGTATTTAGCTGCCCAAAAAGTTGATGCTGAAACTGACCTAAGCGTCTGACTTGTCAAGGTAACAACTTGATTCATTGATTGACAATTGCACTTGGCAAATCATTGATAATAATGCATTGTTAATTCTCAATACAGGACGACATAGGTGTTAATTTTCAATACAGGACGACGTAGGTGCTAATTCTCAATACAGGACGACATATGTGTTAATTTTCAATACAGGAGGACATAGGTGTTAATTCTCAATACAGGACGACATAGGTGTTAATTCTCAATACAGGAGGACATAGGTGTTAATTCTCAATACAGGACGACATAGGTTTTTATTGTCAATACAATACGACATAGGTGTTAATTTTCAATACAGGACGACATAGATGCTTACAATTGTGTTTTCCACGAACTCAGCCAATTAATCCTATGTTTCTTTTTATTTTAAAGCATTTTATTTGCTGTATTTAGATTACCACTCTTCACCTAATTGACCGGACACTGTTCACGTGTGATACATACTCTTTATAGTTCTACTGGATGGTTGACATAATTGGCCTTTATTCTGAAGTTTGGCATACACCGTCATGTTTGTGATCTGAACATCACACGACCATTTCGGTTAAATCGAGAAATAACCTTGAAATTAGTTCAGGAATGAATATATCGGCTATTTATCCAGGACAGAAGTATGCCACTATTATTTCAGCGCAATACTTTATATAAAATAATCATACATTTTGTTCACCAGTAATTTTCAGCTAAGACAGAAACCCAAACTATTCGGATCACTTCGGATATCTATATGATTCGATTAATTGTAAAGTTTTTTTTTACCGAGGAATATCGACTGAAAAAATAACTCAATTATTCAACTGTTCTGGGTCTTTGTGATTTTGTACTTTATCGAATTAATCCGCATCGTAGGTATCGACAAATATTCTAGGCATGATCCGCATGATTGACCTCGAAGTTGTGAACTAGGATCCCTTGCAAATAAAGTTGTTCTAAAATATAGATCTCAGTGTTGTTTCATTGAATTCGAGGTTTGTTCGGCACTTTACGGAAAAGGCCTATTTTATTTCGATTGCCATATTATGGCAGCAGTTTCACATGTATTAATACTAAATTATGTCAAGATTTTTAACTTGGATCTACAGAAAATGGGTTGGCATTTCCGACTGAATTATGAATAATAAGTGTTGACGCATTTATACATTTCGAAAACTAAGAAAACACCTTCTTCTATCAAGATAAAATAGACTTAAGCATTTTGCGCTGTATTACCGGTTTTCTGCTTTATTATTACCGATGAAGAATCCATTCTGAACCTATTCTGAGAACTAAACCTGCTTAAAACTATATCAACAGCAATAATAACAAAAGAAAAAAAATCAATTAAAGTTTAATACATATCTCTGCGATATGCGTCGCTATTTATATTTCAAATATTATATCTAGGTTTCTATTTATATTTTGTCTGTAGACAATGCCGGTAAATGATACTGATACAATGACATCATGAGGTACAGCGTTTAAAATTTTCATGTTTTGCATGGTCCCACTCAAGCATATGTAATGTTATCAAATTGTGGTTTTCATACTTTCACAGCATATATCTTTCCAAGTTAAATGCATCAAAAATGATATTATTAGTTATACAATTTATACTATATATGTGTAATATTTGATTATTATAATGTCGCACTCAGAAATGCTGCTACCAAAGTGACAACAAGCTGGGAGCTTTCGGTAGTTTGTTGGTGTCCGCCAGTGGCCCTAGTCAAATTTATGCGTTCGGTAAATATGACAGCGACGAGAAGGCAAGAATTGCCTGCTGTAAGAATATCTACGACTGCGAAACTTTCTACCACTATCGCCCATCTCCTAGTTGTCAACAATATAAACCTCCCAGTACAGGTAAGTCTGGTTTGACTGAAGCCGGCATCTATGCATGTTTGTCTGTCTCTCTGGATGACTAATTGTCGATCTTTGTGTCCGTATGTATGTATGTATGTATGTATGTATGTATGTATGTATGTATGTATGTATGTATGTGTGTATGTGTGTATGTATGTATGTATGTATGTATGTATGTATGTATGTATGTATGTATGTATGTATGTATGTATGTATGTATGTATGTATGTATGTATGCATGCATGCACGTGCGCACGCAC
>JAEAOA010002079.1:35000-60000 GCA_016746295.1 Potamilus streckersoni
TTTAGTTTGTCACCCATTTACAAGGTACCATGCAAATACATCCTGCGTTTATTTGCGTCAACGATGTCTGAACACATTAATACTGACATTATAGTCTCCTCCATTTGGTATGTGACCTCTAAATAGGTTGGTGGCTTTGAAGTTGTCCTTTGCTGTAAAAAAATCCAAATCACTAAACTCCATCTATCTTCCTAAAGACTTTTTCAGTTTGACCTTGCCATTTTATGACCCAACGTTTTACTATTCACCACGATTGTGGGATTTTTGCGTATTAAACCCTATCCCTACAAACCACATATCTGCCACAGATACGTTGTTTTTATTTATACTGAACAAAAACGCAGAAAAGTTCTGTACCCTCATCATTGTCATCTTCATCTTTCTTGCTTTACTTCTCTTTCATCATTAACATTATCATATCTTTTTCCTGAAGTTAAAATTCTTTGATGAAACTTTTATTTCTATTGTTGATTTCACTGATTTTTTAAACATCGATTTCATACAATTATTTCTTAAGATATTGATGTTCAAAGTTTCTATAAAATTCTAATGCAACACAGTCAGATGTTTAAGTATTTAAAGCTTGTGAATTTAAACAGGGCATATAAGTAATTGCGGCTGGCATCTTTATGGTCAATTCTTAGCTTCGGAGGACAGGTAAGCGCAATACTGCTAAGGAAAATTCCATGGAGACGATATTAAATGTTGTCCCAGGTAACTTTAGAACCATTGTCTAACGACACCTGCTATGCTCAGCTTGCCCCTTGAGTGTTCGATATCTAGACAGTTTCCATTGTATAACCTATATAAACTCAATGTGTAATTACTTTATTGTTTTTCATCAGTAGTGCATTAAACTTTCACTTAAGACCAACTTGTCATCCAAATAAAATGGTACAATTTCAAAAGAAAAGTTGATTTTACGATAAATGTTGGTATAAAGAGAATGCATGGTTATCCGTTCTGGCGATTCGTCATTTAAATGTTCCATATGCCATTCGTTATTTCAATGTTCCATATGCCATTCGTTATTTCAATGTTCCAAATGCCATTCGTTATTTCAATGTTCCATATGCCATTCGTCATTTGAATGTTCCATATGCCATTCGTTATTTCAATGTTCCATATGCCATTCGTTAATGTCCCATATGCCATTCGTCATTTGAATGTTCCATATGCCATTCGTCATTTGAATGTTCCATATGCCATTCGTTAACGTCCCATATGCCATTCATCATTTGAATGTTCCATATGCCATTCGTTATTCCAATGTTCCATATGCCATTCGTTAATGTCCCATATGCCATGCATCATTTGAATATACCATATGCCATTCGTCATTTGAATGTTCCATATGCCATTCGTCATTTGAATGTTCCATATGTCATTCGTCATTTGAATGTTCCATATGCCATTCGTCATTTGAATGTTCCATATGCCATTCGTTAATGTTCCATATGCCATTCATCATTTGAATGTTCCATATGCCATTCGTTATTTCAATGTTCCATATGCCATTCGTTAATGTTCCATATGCCATTCATCATTTGAATGTTCCATATGCCATTCGTTATTTCAATGTTCCATATGCCATTCGTTAATGTCCCATATGCCATTCATCATTCAACCCAATTTCATGATTTCTTTATTTCATTAGACTTTTGCTCAGAGCAAGTAGAAATAACTACAAAATCATGTACAACAAAGAGCAAGAATTATTCTCACAAACTGGACTTATATATAGGATATGTCTTGTAACTTTAGATTTAAACAGATTGAAAATAATGATTTATTATGCTCAGATTTTAAAGTATTTCTTTGATTTAAATCAAAGATTTACAAATTTCGTAACGGTTCTTTTAGCAGAAAAAAATTTCATATCCAACTGAGTACGAGATAGATCTAGGGTAATTATTGGGACTATCAATTTCTAGCTTTCATGTAAGTTTCCATGCGATAATTCGTGTTATTTATTCTCTCTCTCTCTCTCTCTCTCTCTCTCTCTCTCTCTCTCTCTCTCTCTCTCTCTCTCTCTCTCTCTCTCTCTCTCTCTCTCTCTCTCTCTCTCTCTCTGTGGGAGTAGGGGTTTGGAATAAAATGGGTCTTGACTATGACCAGAAATTCTTCACAAGGATGGAGCAAAGCACTGTTTTAAAACAGACAAAGCCATGATAATGCAAATAAGTGTCGTGGAAGAATCGATCTGTTGTGTGCCCAAAAGTATATCAGTACTACGTTAGATTATTTTCCCATTACAAGGCAGAAATATTAAAAACAAAAAATTATACAGCCAAATAAATATTAGTATCTTGTTTTCCCTTGCTTAAGGCACCAGCCATTTTATTTTCTTACATGGCAGAATTGTTGTTAAAACATGTTACACTAATGCTGGGAATTGCCTTATTATTTCCCTTGTATGTTACTTTTTGGTAAAAACAGTTTGCTTGTGAATAGGGAGGGGCATTCCGGTTGCTATAATTGTTTGTTATGCTCAAAATTTGTCCTGACGGGTAGGAAGTTGTTTAGGTTTGTTTCTTTTGGAATCATTTTCATTCATTCTCTCTCTCTCTCTCTCTCTCTCTCTCTCTCTCTCTCTCTCTCTCTCTCTCTCTCTCTCTCTCTCTCTCTCTCTCTCTCTCTCTCTCTCTCTCTCTCTCTCTCTCTGTGGGAGTAGGGGTTTGGAATAAAATGGGTCTTGACTATGACCAGAAATTCTTCACAAGGATGGAGCAAAGCACTGTTTTAAAACAGACAAAGCCATGATAATGCAAATAAGTGTCGTGGAAGAATCGATCTGTTGTGTGCCCAAAAGTATATCAGTACTACGTTAGATTATTTTCCCATTACAAGGCAGAAATATTAAAAACAAAAAAATTATACAGCCAAATAAATATTAGTATCTTGTTTTCCCTTGCTTAAGGCACCAGCCATTTTATTTTCTTACATGGCAGAATTGTTGTTAAAACATGTTACACTAATGCTGGGAATTGCCTTATTATTTCCCTTGTATGTTACTTTTTGGTAAAAACAGTTTGCTTGTGAATAGGGAGGGGCATTCCGGTTGCTATAATTGTTTGTTATGCTCAAAATTTGTCCTGACGGGTAGGAAGTTGTTTAGGTTTGTTTCTTTTGGAATCATTTTCATTCATTCATTCTCTCTCTCTCTCTCTCTCTCTCTCTCTCTCTCTCTCTCTCTCTCTCTCTCTCTCTCTCTCTCTCTCTCTCTCTCTCTCTCTCTCTCTCTCTCTCTCTCATTTTTTATTCTCCAGCACTCTTTAAAATTTAGTTATACTAAACGTCAATGTATTTATTTATTTATTTATTTATTTATTTATTTATTTATTTATTCAGACATATTAGAATGCGTCCTGAACAAAAGTTTGTGCCAGTCGCCACATGTGTGCAGAAATACCATTGGAAGTTATTATTGTGAATGCAAAAATGGCTACGAGCCAGACGGTAGCACCGCCTGCATTCCGAAAAAAGGTTGGATCTAATATATACGAGAAAACAATCACTTAACACTTATTGGAATAGAATATAAGATGATAACATTATTTTAAAAAAATCAGTCAAATGCAACAATTTTACAAAGGACAAGGCAATGAATACTGATTTAAAGTTTTTGTACGATAAACAAAAATAAATACGATAAAATAGAAATTGCTTTGATTTTTAGATTTTAAATAAGAAGTAATTATTATCTTGGACTGAAGCAATTCAAAAATTGTGTTTATTTTAAATATTTGCATTAAAAATAGAAGGAAAAATGATTAAAGCTTAGACTAGGTTTTGTTTTGTGTCATTAAATGCTGTAAAGTAACGAGGTCAGTCAGTTTTATCAATTTATTGTTAACTAAGCTGAAAATATTTTCAGTATATCAGTGTTATCGTTCATTTTCTATTCAATTGAAAATAGTTTTAGTATATCATGTTATTTTTCATTTGCTATTAAACTGAAAACTTCTTCAGTTTATCGGTGTTATCGTTAATTTTCTATTAAATTGGAAACTTTTTTAGTATATCAGTGTTATCGTTCATTTCCTATTAAACTGAAAACTTCTTCAGTTTATCGGTTTTATCGTTAATTTTATATTAAATTGAAAACTTTTTCAGTATATCAGTGTTATTGTTCATTTTCTATTAAACAGAAAACTTTTTCAGTATATCAGTGTTATCGTTCATTTGCTATTAAACTGAAAACTTCTTCAGTTTATGGGTGTTATCGTTAATTTTCTATTCAATTGAAAATTTTTTTAGTATATCAGAGTTATCGTTCATTTTCTATTAAACTGAAAACTTTTTCAGTATATCAATGTTATCGTTCATTTTCTATTAAACTGAAAACTTTTTCAGTATGACAGTGCTATCATTAATGTTCTATTAAAAATAAATTTTACGGTATGTCAGTATTATCATCCATTTTTAATTGTTTCAGAATGTAAGTCTCATCATTCATTTTCTATGAAACGGAACACCTTTATCAAAATGTCATTGTTATAAATTTAAACTGTAAACGTTTCCAGTAAGTCAGTGTAATCATTCATTTTCTATTGAACTGTAAACTTTCCCACGCTTACCTACGCTTGTAATATAATTTTTACTTATATCAGTACATGATAAGGTAGGGTACTTTTGTACTTAAGTCAGTACGCAATACGGCAGGATACAAATTTATTGCATTCCATTGTATGATAGGGTATTCTTTATTTTTATGTATTGCGTACGTGATACGGTAGAATACATTTTGCTTATTGCAGTACGTGATACAAAATAGTACTTTGTTAATTATTGCAATACGTGATACGGTATTGTACCCTTTTATTTATTGCAGTACGTGATTCGGTTAATTTGTCAATCGATCTGCCTGACGATTTTTCCGACAAAAATTCAGCAGTTTCGAGTGCGGTAAGTTCTACGTATAAAACATTTTTCTCCGTCTGTCTGCCTGTTTTCTTTTCTGCACGTATTTACAGTCAATGTAAGGGTATTTAAACAGCTAGAAATGTCAATCTACATCAGTCCCATGCAATAATGTTCTTTAGAGCCAATGTTATTATTCGTACAATATTTTCAGGTTTTGATACGCTATTATTATTACAAATCATTTCTGTGCAGTGACCTAAATCAAAGTTAAATTGATAATGTTTTTGCAATAAATTCATTCAACGTTATTTACACACACACACACACACACACACACACACACACACACACACACACACATATATATATATATATAAACATTTCCTCAAATAACAATGTTATATGCAACTAAGTCCATGAAATTATTTTCATGAACCTGACCACAAAAAAAGAAAGTGATTAGTCTCGCATATCTTTTTTTATTATTATTATTATTATTATTATTATTATTATTATTATTATTATTATTATTATTATTATTATTATTATTATTATTATTATTATTTTCAGCTTAAGGACATATTCTCCTCCTTGTCGACAGTGAAGGGCATTACCGGGCTTACACTAGTGTAAGTTCAATATTCACCAAAAAAACGGTGGTTTGGGGTGGTGTTTACTGGTATAAATTTGTGGACGGGGCTTACGGGCAGGATGGATTATGAATGATATTGCATACTATGTTTGATCCCAAGCCAGCTTTCGAGACAAAATATTATGTGCCCAATTTTAAATCGTGCAAATTAGTTTTGCTCTTTGCACTTACAAATTTTGTATTCAGTTTTGGATGCACAAGAAAGACCATACCCAACACTAACTGTGAGGATTGTTTAGGCTGAGGAGGGGTGCTCCCAATATTTTATTTAAACTATTATGGAAGTCCCACCCAGGCTCAATTTTGGTTGGAAGTTAAATTAGTGAAAGATTGATGTAAAACTCCGAGCCGCTAGTCAGCAATTCCGACCGATAGATGGTTAAATATACAAAAGGATTGATATTCAATGAATATCAATTTAACAACAATTCAATAATCGAATGATTCAAATTTCCAATTACACTCCTTCCGTTTGACTCTTGAAAAGCCTATTGTATCAATAAATTGCGTCACATCAGTATATATTCCTAATCTCGCTGTACTAAACAATATCACAATAATCAGACGCATTCCTTTATCTTACAATCATATAAAGTACACACATATTAAAATATCCATGCTCTGATATATGCATACGTCCATAGTAACTAATCTTTTATACTCCAACCATTTTTCAAATTCACAATTCAAGCATCTAACATAACGCATAAATAAATGTACTAGTTTACCACGAAGTAATCTAATAGCGAATTAAAAAAGTAAATTCTGACCACAAGCTAACAATCTACATAATTCCGCCTCGCATCTGATAATTATCTACGTAGATTCAAGTCCATTTCTCAAATACGCATGTAAATGAAACACTACAAAGTTAATTATACATGCCAAATAATGCTAGTAATTAAATGTACATGATACAAATAATTACAAGTATGATTCCGTGATGTCCAGCAAAAATTGAGCAAATAACTCACTGACTTTTCCGAAGATTATTGGTTCCTTAGAATCGATCTCTAAGTTTTATCGCTAAATTACGAGTGGATTCTCTCGGAGCAACACTATTGCTCAGAAATCTTCCCAGACGAAACTATATATTCGTTTACGAGTTATGAAAATTATGATTCGGATCTAAATTGCAATCACAACTGCTATCTCAATTCCGATTGAATGTCGCTGCGAAACAATCCAATCAAACTTAGCAGTCAATGTCCCTTTCGCTGTCTGTGAACGTGGGGACGGATAAGAATACAAGTAGTATTCCCTTTAATTTTGGGACCAAGGATTACACAGAGGTGAGATAACTACAAGCCTTTGTTAAGTGATATAAACGGTCGCCTTCGCTAACTGAAGCTCTCGGTCTCTGGCTGGTCACGTTAACGTTGCATAGGATTAATACTAGTCCGCGACAAGGTTTGGACATCAAACAGAATGCCGCGGTACTGTTCAAGACGGTTAAATAATAACTCATGCATGAATTTATCCGCGGCTTAGCAAACGTGACACTGACAAAAAAAAAACCACCCTCCTTAATAAATTATGAACTCTAAGATAAACATCTATTGAATGTCTAATTTTTAGAATATTGAGTTGGGAAGTGGGCTGGTGGATGTGGGAGTGAGTGAGTGCGTGTTGTGGAAAATGAGAGACGAGGAGAAAACAAATGACACATTGCATGATATATTAATAAGCTTATTTATTATTACTTCTAGTATGTAATGAACCAAATGTTTCTGTTCTAGAAACCATATGTATAATCTTAGATATTTCACTTTAATGTGCAAATGACATCGGCTACATAATGGGAGTTATGAACAGAAACAAAATAATAACGAAAACCAAAATATATAATCAATTATAATTCAAATTCATTATTCTTTCTAATATGACAGAAATCATGCAGATTTTATTTTGCCTCGAGTCAGTTTATTATTTGGGTTTGGTGTTATGTGGTACAGAAACATATTTTAGGTTATATCTTGCTGAGACTAAGGGAGCACTACGGTGGTAAAACTTGGTTGATCCGTTGGAACCAGGACCTATTTAGCCGTCAGTCCAGTTCCTTAACCTCTGAGTGACAGCTGTTTCTCTCGGGTCACGTATATCAGATCGCTTTTCTCTGCCTCCTCGAAAAAACAACTTGCTAAACATGTCAGAAATTGCTATGCTTGTAAGCAATAGCCATCAAGAGCCATCATTTTAAGACCTTGATGATGCAGATATCATGAAGAACTGCATGCATTGAGGTCAACTAGAACTTTCGTGTTAGAACTAGAATCAATTTACATTATAAGACTTTGAATAAAATAATTTGTAAGAAGATGTGATTCATTAGTACTCATATCAGGGTTGGCACAAAGACAAAAAAAATATTTGCCTTGGAGTTGTATTTATTACCTTTTCCTGAACAGAACCTCTCAGAAGGTAAATAATGTAACCCCACGATTGATAATAACGTTGATATAAAAAGTAACAAACTTAAAATCACAAAGGATGATCTGGTATATGCTCCACCTGAATTATGTTCTTTACAAACGATAATAACATAATTTATTTCAGTTTTAGATTATGTTAAGTCTGTAGAAGTTAAGAGCCGAACAAGTCAGATAAAACCGTTCCTTTGTTGGAGATTTTGCATGTTTCTAAATGTCAGTGCTTCCTCATGTGGCTGTTTGGAATAGTCCTACTCAAACACTGTTCCCCATGTGGCTGTTTGGAATAGTCCTACTGAAACACTGTTCCCCATGTGGCTGTTTGGAATAGTCCTACTGAAACACTGTTCTCCGTGTGGCTGTTTAGAATAGTCCTACTGCAACACTGTTCCCCATGTGGCTGTTTGGAATAGTCCTACTGAAACATTGTTTCCCATGTGGCTGTTTGGAATACTCCTACTGAAACACTGTTCCCCATGTGGCTGTTTGGAATAGTCCTACTGAAACACTCTTCCTCGTGTGGCTGTTTGGAATAGTCCTACTGAAACACTGAAACTCCTTGTTTTGCGAAGAGTAATGACTAACGGAATATAACTAAGTTTTGTTCAATGAATCAAAATATTGGCATTCATAACATATCTTTTTTACCGATTGTCAATATTTACTGCAAAGCACGACACTAATAAAAAAACGGACTAGATTAATGTCGATGCCAAACAATATTTGCTGGCACTTGTATTTCACATTGATATGTGGAGTGGGGTTTGATACAAGAAAATTAATTTTCTTCTTTAATTTTAGGTACAATTCAACTACTAATAAGACCAAAGTACATTTTACGGTAAATCTGAACAAGCCAGCAGAACCATCCGATGATAATGCTGTAGCCAGTCTAATCAGAAATTATGTGCGGGATAACCGACCCATCACAATTAATGGTCAGAACGTCACGATGGTTCCGGATACACCGTTTATGATCGTTCCACTTCCAAATGGCACAGAAATTTATAGTAAGACCAACAGTGAAGCCTGAAAGCGCGCGTGCGCATGTATGTGTGTGTGTATCTATTTTTCCCAATACTGAAAGCCTGATCGATCTTATATATTTTCCAATAACAAACATTTGCCGATTAAATTGTCCCTCTCAGAGTTTCAGACAGGATGCACACATTATTTCTATTTAATTCCGTATTTGAGTGTTGCATGAGTGCTGTTGGTAAGAAGAATATAATCCACTTGTCTAATAATCATTATGTAATCCACTTGTCTAATAATCATTATGTAATCCACTTGTCTAATAATCATTATGTAATCCACTTGTCTAATAATCATTATAGAATCCACTTGTCTAATAATCATTATGTAACCAAATTGTCTAATAATCATTATATAATCCACTTGTCTAATAATCATTATGTAATCCACTTGTCTAATAATCATTATGTAATCCACTTGTCTAATAATCATTATGTACTCCATTTGTCTAATAATCATTATGTAATCCACTTGTCTAATAATCATTATATAATCCACTTGTCTAATAATCATCATGTAATCCACTTGTCTAATAATCATTATGTAATCCACATGTCTAATAATCATTGTGTAATCCACTTGTCTAATAATCATTATGTAATCCACTTGTCTAATAATCATTATATAATCCACTTGTCTAATAATCATTAATTGATCCACTTGTCTAATAATCATTATGTAATCCACTTGTCTAATAATTATTATGTAATCCACTTGTCTAATAATCATTATGTAATCCACTTGTCTAAAAATCATTATTAAATCCACTTGTCTAATAATCATTATGTAATCCACTTGTCTAATAATCATTATATAATCCACTTGTCTAATAATCATTATGTAATCCACTTGTCTAATAATCATTGTGTAATTAAGTAATCACAGCCTTTACTATCAGCCTGCCAGGTAGTAAAGTTCAAAACACAAGACTCTCCAATGATTATATTTTATCAGCACACCAATATTTGGTAGTGGGGACTTTTTTCATCTTCACATTGAATGGCTGCGATATGTATATGTATAACGTTTTGTCTGTTAAAGAAACTTGAACTCATTGCAGAGCTCGTTATAGTTGCTTTATTGATTAACTTGACCAAAGGAATATGTCATGTCCTATCAAAATAGTTACAAATGTAGTTGCATTTCATTATAGAGTAGCTAGCTAAACAAAAATCCAACATGAAAAGTTAACAGTTATCTGATATTTGTTTGATGGCCATTTAAGTTGATGATAAACGGAATAAAAGTATTTGATTCACTAGAGAAGAGGTCATACTTATTTGGTTATACTTATTTGGTCATACTTATTTGGTTATACTCATTTGGTCATACTTGTTTGGTTATACTTATTTGGTCATACTTATTTGGTTATACTTATTTGGTCATACTTATTTGGTTATACTTATTTGGTCATACTTATTTGGTTATACTTATTTGGTTATATTTATTTGATAATACATATGTGGTTATATTTTTAGGTTATCTGATTTGCTCTTGTTCATTTGGTTTTACTTATTAATCTTATATTTTATGTTCACAGTTCCACTAGGTATCAATAATACTGATTCCAATTTGTGTGACCTCGTCTACAAACCTTCCAATGCATGTAAAAATGGCGGAGAATGTTCTATCAGACAGGATGGAAATCCTGAATGCAAGTAAGTGACTGGAAACAAATAGGTCATTATCCCTCGTACATACATACATACATACATACATACATACATACATACATACATACATACATACATACATACATACAGACAGACAGACAGACAGACAGACAGACAGACAGACAGACAGACAGACAGACATACATACATACATACATACATACATACATACATACATACATACATACATACATACATACATACAATCCTGCAAAAGAAATGATCCCTATGTAAAAGAGTGTTTTAAATGTTAACTTCTAGAAGAAAAATAAACTCACATCTGTTCATATAAAAATGTAGACATAAAGCAGTCTCGCAACTAACAGAACGTTAGGCCTATAAAACCACATTATTTTTGTATGTGGTAAGATAGCTCAAGGATCAATGTCTCTTATGGGATGCAAGTCCCACTGTCTCCTGTTCCAAATCAACAAATCCAAATATACGGTCACAAATAAATTACAGTAAATATGGAATTTCTTCATCCAGGAATAATTTTATCACAAGTATGTACAACAACTTTGAAGGTGACTTACTTTTGGTATCAACATTGTTGCATTAGTCGCCTAACATCAACGAATCAAACTACGTGATATCACACGAAATTCCATACACATATTGTATTGAGAAACGTGTTCTCTGAATCAGTTTTTCCATTCAGTCTAAACCATAATTATACATTTAATTCCAGTTTATAAAAGAAATTTTAAAACAAGTTTTATAGGTTATAAAACTGAAGAAAAAGTCAACAATAGTTTGGGACTATTTTTGAACGCATGAACTGAAATGTACAACATCTGCGTCACAATGAACGAAATTATTTCTTCTTCTTTCTAGCTATTTCCATTAAAATACAAAACTATGTGTTATACGTAATTTCAAATGAGCAATTATTTAATATTGAATTTTTGAAATGAGTTGAATAATGTTGAGTTTTTCAGTTGCTTCATGTTATTCAATGTGTTTCATAGATTCATTATTAAATCATTACTTATTAAGATCGCTAGTAACAAGCAGATTTTAATGGCTCTGAGTTTACTTGTAAGTTTTTGATGGATATTTGTTTGCAGACTTCACTTCTAGTTCGATAACAGAAGTTGACACTCAAATTTTCATTGTCTCTTAATTTCGGTTTGCAATTTACACTAATCAATGCCTGATTTATCCAGTGTTTTAAGACGTGATAATGATTGTGCTGGCATGTAATATATCGCTGCGTAGACATTTTTATTACCAAAAATACTCAAGAGTTATTCTTAAAAATGTGTGCCATTTCTCATAGGCTGTATTGGTTATACAATATTGTAATGGTGAGACGGAATATCGAGTAGCAACGGGTCATGTAAATTCAATTACCGACAATTTATTTGACTCACATACAAAACTTATTAAAAGTGAATACTTTAGGCCCGCTATCATTGTTTGGGATTCATTGGTATGTTTATTTGACAGCACATTTTCCTTGATTGCATATACATATACTAGAGTCACAACGTTAAGCTCAATTCATCCTGACCTAGAAAGAAAGAAAAATAGAAGAAATATAATATTTATAAGGGAAGATATACGTTCTAAACTGGAAACGAAAGTAGATGCAAATCCTATTATCGCTATTGTGGCAATATCATTTTCCTCCCTCTGATATATTTAACAATCTCATGGTCAAATATATTTAAAAAATCGAACAATTGGACATAAAAGGAAAATGGTACAAGACATTTAAGATGCACGTCAAAACAGCCTCACCTGAAGACAGTGATGAATTGTAGTAACGATCATCTTAATGGATAATTTACAGGTACTTGTATCACAAATTAAGTACTTAAGAAATTAGAATAATACAAACGGCATTTTATTTACGTTTTAGCTGCAAAAACGGTTTTACTGGTAAATATTGTGAATACGAGACTACTACAACCACCAATACAAATGAGGACGTTATCTTCCTAATCGCTGGTATCGTCACCATGGCTGTCATGACTACGTGTTGCTGTTTTGCCGCCATTGCAAGGAGGACCTCTAAAGGCGAAGACGAATACGTGCAAGCGGTAGAGGAAAGCAGGTATGTTGACATCTCAGTTGTTTAGTTTAAATAAGGCTTGAAATAAAAGTTCATTAATGCATTTTCATCACCATCTTCCATCGCCACGGAATTATGCACTAAAATTATCTACTCATTGAACTGTCATTCGAAATACAATTAAGAAGCATTCGATCTAATCTCAGAAAATCTAACATACACAAGCTTTGTTATACTATGATAACACTAGAAGACCTTTCTGTTTATTAACATGAGGTTCAGTGTAATTGTTAACTGCAAGGCCCTCTACATGAGCAGGGCCTGGAGTAAGAAACATCCGGGACTCTCCTAGTTTTTCTTCAAAACAAATATTTTTTCTTTAATAAAATTAAAAGGTGTTGTTCGTCCCGGGCCTCCTTATAAGCCCAGGCACCAGGCATATCTTCCAGGTCGCCACCCACTGACCGACCCTCTTTTCGGTCCTTAACATGAGATGCAGTGTAACTCTTCACTGCCTATTTATTAAAATGAGGTACCATAGTGTTCACTACCTGTGTATTAAAATGAGATTCAGTGTAATTGTTCACTGAATGTTTATTAACATAAGATCCAGTGTAACTGTACACAACATGTTGCACACTACGATAGCAAAATTAGCTAGCTTGACCTAGCTGTCTGTTTATTAAAACAGGTGCACGATAAATATTCACAGGCAATGTACAGAAAATACCTCGTATTTCCATGTGTGTTGCAGAGGCAATTTGAAAGTAGACTTAAATTTATGTATTTATCTGTATAGAAGATAAAGTATAAAATTGAGTTTGGATCACAATCATATTGTAACATCGCAACTTTTTCAAATCTTTGAATAAACAATTCTTTGGATGGAAGATATCTTTTCAAATTACTCGAAAGAATCAAAATATTTAAAAGAGTAGACATCGTTTGAGAGATATTTGCGAGTCCTGTTTAAATAATGTTTAGTTGTGTCGACGAACATGTCATTACTTATTGTTTTGGCAAGATGCACAAGAGAAAATCACACAAGCCGAAAACCATCAATAAGTCTAATCGCATCGCATATTCTCTCTCTCTCTCTCTCTCTCTCTCTCTCTCTCTCTCTCTCTCTCTCTCTCTCTCTCTCTCTCTCTCTCTCTCTCTCTCTCTCTCTCTCTCTCTCTCTCTCTCTCTCTAACACACACACAAACACACACATACATACATACATACATACATACATACATACATACATACATACATACATACATACATACATACATACATACATACATACATACATACATACATACATACATACATACACACATATATATATATATATATATATATATATATATATATATATATATATATATATATATATATATATATATATATATATATATATATATATATATATATATATGCAATAAACTGATGAAGAAGAGTGCGAAACTAGTAACTAATTAGCCTGAGCGCTTTCGACTCTGAGTCTCTTTCAAAGGCAAATACAAAACACATACAAAACAAACAAATAAACACAAAAACTTTGTGTTCGTAAACCTCTACATGGCTATCTCCACATGAGTTAAACCTATAAATACAATCAGCCTGTATTGACTTGTTGCGAATACTGAAAACTGTTTATAACTTATAATTCCCTAAAAGTCTGCATGGCAAATGATTTATATTCTCTCTCTCTCTCTCTCTCTCTCTCTCTCTCTCTCTCTCTCTCTCTCTCTCTCTCTCTCTCTCTCTCTCTCTCTCTCTCTCTCTCTCTCTCTCTCTCTCTCTCTCTCTCTCTCTCTATATATATATATATATATATATATATATATATATATATATATATATATATATATATACATACATACATACATACATATATATACTCTCAATGTTGCTGGTTGTGAAATTGTCAGCAGCAAATACTTTAATAAATGAGATATTGCTACCGTAGTTGTTTACTGTGATTCGCTCATAATTCTCATCCTCACTCAACACATTAATCAGCAGGTGACAATCAAAGCCGGATTGATTGTGAATATGCATCAGCATACATTTATCATGCTGATATTTCCAGTTACACTAGCAATGCGCAGGCCATCTTTAATTTTCAGTCGAACCTCAATTATCTCAGAGCTTCATTATCTGGAATCGTGTCGTCGCAAACATATCCATCATGATTGGAATTGAAATTCTTATCATTTTCTTATGTAAATTTTATAAGCCTTTCTACTTCATTTTAGAGTACATAATTTTTTAACGCCAGAAAAAAAATCCTTAATGAGGAATGTCTTATGATGCAAGAGCAACGGATAACTTTTATGCTCCGACTTTAGCAATATGCAGACTCCAGATGGCTTCAGCCTTAGAGTCGTAGTTGCCATCGTTTAATCGATCATTGTTTACTTGTACAATAAGGATATTTGAAGCGAGTGTTAACAACGAAAGGTACTCTGAGCTGATAGTAACAAAGGTTGTATTTATTAATTGATCATTAAATACGTAAAACGTCTAATGCGTGGCTCAAATTGTTGCTCAACCTTTTGTGTTCTTCTAGATTTATGTCGTTGAAACTAATTGATAATGATACTTACTCCATGGAGGTTATACCTTATCTAGAGAAGGACCTAAGCAATTTTATATCTTATGTTTGAGTACAGGAATAAATAAATCAAGATGGCATTGTGTCCTCTTTCACTTTTATCTTATGCTATGCGGCTCATTTTTGTATTTCTCTTCTATGATTTCATTCACATCGAGCTAGATATTTAATTCCAATACGCCAATGTTGTCAGCTTTCATGGCACATCTATCAACGTAAGCCCTACACTTGGAAATGTCAAACATTTTCGGGGCCATGTTTACTCAGGCTGTTCACAATTAGACCCACGTCTAGTAAAACGCACCTGTTGTCATCATTTTATACGGGGATGCAAGCACCTTTCATTGTAACCAACTTGGTGGATAGATCTATTTTAGAGCTCATTGCCGTACTAACGTGTTTATAGTCTATCAAACAACCATGTGTTAATTGTACGTAGTCCTTTATTTAATTTAACCTTGATTTGTGGGATGTTTTAACACGTTATTACGTAACTCAAAATTTATTCATGTTAAACCTTACAATTTTTTTTATATCATTGCTTTAAACTTTCACTATTAATACTGTCCTAAGCAAATTTCTTTCTTGGATTTTCTATCAGTCAGTACACTGTCAACCATCATCTTATTTTCCGATTCAATGTTTACTGTTGTTTCGTGTTTACCAGAATAGATAGTAAAAAAACTATTAACAGTTCAAAACGTTTTAATTGGTCCATCGACTTACCGGGTGGAAAAAATATTAATTGTTCGACTATGTAAAGGAAATATTTTGAACCGGGCTCGAACTCCCACTGAACACGCTACTTTACTGTTGATACACTAGCGAGATGTATTGTAGATATACAGACAGACATACAGAAAAAGGACGTAAAATTAAATTTGTTCTACCGTATGTGTTTAGGATATGACTATATGAAGAAAAAAAATAGCTAGATATACACGAGGGCATGCAGACTGCGACATGAAATGTCAGTTTTCAAACAACCTTCAAACAATTTTCCAGACTTTTCAATAATAAATCAGTATAATCTACGTCCATATGGGCTTATAATGCTGGTGTTCTCTGATCTGTATTATACTATAGCTTATATGCTATACAAAAATATGAATATATAATATACACTACAGCGAGTTTAATTTCGTGCAATTACTTTAATAGTTTGTTGTTTGTTTTTTTTTTTAATTTTATTTTATCAAAAATTATTATTGCAGCTCTACCGTTCCAAGTACAGCACTCGCTGTCCCGTCCACAACATTTATGCCGCGATATCGGCCAGGCTGGCGACACTTTTCGGACTTTCCTGACACAGTCAGTGAGTCAACCGGCCCGTCTGTCCACAGATCACCGCCATTCTTGTACCCTCCTACTCCTTGGGATATTGAGACAATATCTGTCCAATCGGTGTCAGAGGTCACCAGTGTATCAAGTAAGTAGATACAGTTATTTGATCTGTACATTCCAACGTAAATATCAGTGACACAACATAAATCGGAAATCTGCAACTGCTGTATATTTTAATGTGAGGAAGCAGACCTCTGTGAGCCTTGTGTTACCTAAATAGTATTTACAATGTGGGTTGGGGTTGAATTTAGCGGCAATCTTAACATATTATTGGTTATAACATGCCATAGAAAATGGACCTAATTGCATTTCCGAACGACACACCCAAACACACCCTAGGCTGGCCAGGATGTGTATCGAATCCACGATTACAAGTAATATCTATACTCTGTCATCTGAGCTAGCGAGGCTCCTAATTAAGCTGTATAGATGTGACATTTGCTTAGTTGTTACCAATTCTTTACACTAAGGTTATTACTTATTCAATCATTTCAAGTTTACAAATTAACTAAGAAAAGACGACGATAAACATACCTCAAGTTTTCATTTTTCTAGATAGCGTTCTCTAGATTCATACTGATAACAGTAGTTCTTTACTCAATGTAATAATACTCGACAGATCATGGCATTAGTTCTTATTCGGTATAGGAGCAATCGACAAATAATCACGATGCTTCTTTTCTCAGTGTAGGATTACTCGACAAATGATCACATTTATCTTTACCCTATGTTTGGGGAACTCGACTAATGGTCACAGTAGTTCTTTACCCAGTGTAGGAGTACTCGACTAATGGTCACAGTAGTTCTTTACTCAGTGTAGGAGTACTCGACTAATGATCACAGTAGTTCTTTACTCAGTGTAGGAGTACTCGACTAATGATCACAGTAGTTCTTTACTCATTAGAGGAGTACTCGACTAATGATCACAGTAGTTCTTTACTCATTAGAGGAGTACTCGACTAATGGTCACAGTAGTTCTTTACTCAGTGTAGGAGTACTCGACTAATGATCACAGTAGTTCTTTACTCAGTGTAGGAGTACTCGACTAATGATCACAGTAGTTCTTTACTCAGTGTAGGAGTACTCGACTAATGATCACAGTAGTTCTTTACTCATTAGAGGAGTACTCGACTAATGATCACAGTAGTTCTTTACTCTGTGTAGGAGTACTCAACTAATGATCACAGTAGTTCTTTGCTAAGTGTATGAGTACTCGACTAATGATCATACTTGCACTGAGTAAATAACTCAGTGCAAGAGTACTCAATAAAAAGAAAAGACATTGGCTGAGAATTTTGAGGACGTGTTACATAATAATTTATTCTCACTTAAATTATTTTTCTCACTGTAAATAGTATGTATTAATGCATACTTGTTTTATATATCTTGTAAATTTGAGGTCCTTATTCATTATAATGTAAAAGGGATAACGCTTCCACATGACCACCGTTTTAGTCAAACTTATTTTTGCAGGCTCATTAATGATTCTAATAAAACCGTCCGATGGTTTCATCATATTTTAGCGGAACAATTCTACATTCGTGTCTTCAGAAACGTCTGCTTACTTTAATGACCGTAATTCAAGTCAGTCCGTTTTTCAGTGTGGTAACAGTATCTTACCTTCTTGATATGAGGCACGTAATAGAGTGCTGCAGTCTAATTGATAATCGATAATGACGTTTAAAGGTTTGATTTTGAAGGTGACTTTTATAACGGATATACATGTTTTAATGTGTGTATGTTAGATGTGTAGCCGAAATTTCAAAAAGAAGTTTGACGGTAAAGGAAAGTTGAATGGCCTGACTTGACGATAATTGGTTGGGGATTGTAATTTCGTGTAATCGAGACATAGTGGGATCTGCCACTTCGAATGTTCAACACTAGTTTTTAGTATCCTTTGCAGCCCTAGCTCATAGACGCTTCACCTCTCCCTAAAGTCTGCATTTTCACCTGCTCGGTATATGTTTTAACAGATCCACCCCTCCAAAAAGAACGAATCAGTCATGTTTGTGTTGTAAATATTTACACAGGATCAAACATGGGACTACAAAGAATTTGTTAGCATCGCTTTTAACGGCACATTTAGCATATTAACAGTAATAGCATGTCACATTGAAGGTTATATCATGTCACACTGACGTATATTATGACAAGGAAATGGGAGCTAGGTCTCCTTCGCACGGTCCCAATGAAATCCTGACTGACTGGGAGGGGGGGTAGCACCGGACCATTACTACTCCGACGCTTTTAACTGTCTTATGGTGGCTCCTGACACTAGAAAATAGATAGGCGCTTTTAGGGGCCCTTCAAATTTAGGAGTTTTACATTTTCTAATCTGTTGATAAAGATTTTGTGCTCTCGTTTAGAAAGAGAGAAAGAATTTCTGCAAGACGCTATCCAATATAATAATCTATTATTTTTATATAGAACATGAATTATTCATTATTATTATTATTATTATTATTATTATTATTATTATTATTATTATTATTATTATTATTATTATTATTATTATTATTATTATATGGACCTAAATTGCCAATCGGATCTATAATTATAATATGGGCCTAGATTGACCAATGGATCTGTTATTATAATATACATCTAGATTGACTAGCGGTATAGAATTGTGCAAACAAAGTTTGTATTTTGTTGGAACATATTAATCTGACTATTCTCTCTAATTTAGTATGCTTGCAGTTTATCACGATCGTAGAGTCAAACATTGATGACCGATGAAAAACATTGTAAATTAGAAAATACACTTTACAACTGGCTATAACTCGTATTTTGTCAATGACTCCGCCAGTCCACAACTCCCTGAAAACTTTGTAGTTTGCTGAAAATCTACAGATGTGACCATCCTGTGCATTTGCATTCTTATATTCGTTTCTAATACTGGGCATGCGCATTGTTTGCGACCTCTTGTGTACTTTCGGTGTTTCCACCTAGACCCCCAGTTGTCGCCACCTAACACCGTCAAGAGCAGTATGTTATAGTGTCTCTGTTGAACATTGCCTTTACGAAATAGCCAAGTTCGATTAAAATTGCTGATGAATTTGAGGAAGCAATATATCAGGCCTGCATCTTGTAAACTTGTATTGTATTTTGAGGAAGCAATATATCAGGCCTACATCTTGTAAACTTGTATTGTATTTGCTCTACAGGTGATTCAACTGTCAGTGAGGATCCATGGTATCTTGACTGCCCCAATGAAGAGGTATTTAGTCATTTCTAAATATGTATGTATGTATGTATGTATGTATGTATGTATGTATGTATGTATGTATGTATGTATGTATGTATGTATGTATGTATGTATGTATGTATGTATGTATGTATGTATGTATGTATGTATGTATGTATGTATGTATGTATGTATGTATGTATGTATGTATGTATGTATGTATGTATGTATGTATGTATATATGCGTGTATTAGTGTGTATGTGTGTATGTGTGTAGTGTATGTGTGTATGATTATATGTATGCGTGCATGTCTCAAATATATTAACAATTGATTAAGTGAAATAGTGAAGTTTAACTCTAAAAAGGAATTTGACTCAAATATAGGATATCTGTTTACAAAGAACAATAATGACCCATTAAAATCTACAATAACATCCCATTAAATGTGCAATAATATCCCATTAAAAGTACAATAATGACCCATTAAAATTACAATAATATCCCATTAAAGTAGATAATATCCCTTTTGAATGTACAATAATATCCCATTAAAAGTACAATAATATCCCATTAAAAGTGCAATAATATCCCATTTAAAGTCAATTATATCCCATTAAAGTAGATAATATCCCTTTTAAAGGTGCAATAATATCCTATTAAAATGGAAAATAATGAAACATTAAAAAGTACAATAATATCCCATTACAGAGTACATTAACATCCTATTTAAAAGTACAAAACAATTCATTTAAAGGTACAATAATATCCCATTAAAGTATAAGAATAACTTCTCTAAAAGGACAATAATATCCCATTATGAAGGACAATAATAACTAATTTAAAGTACAATAGTATGCCATAAAAAGTACAACAATAACTCAGTTACAGGTACAATCATATCCCATAAAAAGTATAATTAAGTTATTTAAAATTACAATAATATTCCATTGAAAGGACAAAAACAGCTCACTTAAAGGTACAATAACATCCCATTAAAAGTGTTATAATAAGTAATTTAACAGTACAATACGACCCCATTACAAAGTACAATAATAACTTATATCCTATTGAAAAGTAAATAACTCATTTAAAAGTAAACAAATATCAAATTGCAAGGTCCAATAGTAACTCATTTCAAAGTACTACAAGTTCTCATTAAAAGTACATATTACATCCGAAAGCATAATAATATCCCATTAAAATGTACGATAATATCCCATTTAAAAATACAATAATATCTCTTTAACGAGTACAAATGTTTTCCAATAACTCAATTAAACGTACAATTATATGTCATTAAAAGTGCAATAAAACGCAATTGAAAGTACAACAGTATTCCACTAAAAGTAATATAATAACTATTTTAAAATACAATAATATCCTATTAAAAGTAGTATATTAACTGAGATAAACGTACATTATTATTCTATCAAAAAGTACAATAGCATCGAAACTACAATAATATGCAATAAAATATACAATGATAACCCATTACAACGTACACTAATAACCCATTTCAAAGTACAATAATATCCTATCAAAACTACAAGAAAAACCATTTAAAAGTAAAATATATCCTATTTAAAATTACAAAAAATAACCCGTTAAAATGTATAATAATATCTCATTAAATGTGCAAATATATCCCAATAAAAGTTCAATCATAACTCATTTAAATGTACAATAGTATCCCATTAAAATTCCAATATTGACTCATCTAAAAGTAATATCCCATTAATAGTGCAGGAAATATCGATAAATATCTGATGTTTGGGTTCATGATTCATTTCTCTCACTTTGAAAACATTGACTAACTGTGCAACGTTTTCTTTTCAGTTTCAAATACCACGACCTATACGTGAAGAAAGGCGAAATCCACTATTTGTAAGTTTCAATTTGTTTGATTGTTCTAAATTTCTTTCTTTGTTTCTTTTCTTTCTTTCTCCCGTTAATCACTATACAAAACTATTTTCCCTCAGGTTGTTATTTGTAAGGTGAATATCTTATATATTTGTTATAGTTGGAAGAATTTGTCTATTTTTCAATAATCCCACGGTAGGAAATTGGCGATCATCAAGGTGAACACAGATATTAATATTTCTACAAAATGTCCTTCTTCTAGCAGAGCTATTTTTTTCCGGACTAAAGGCCAGTGTTGCATGAGGTCAAACCTATTTTTAATGAAGGTATTTTAGACAATGGATACATTTTTTCTTGTCACTTGTTAGTACGTGATGGCACCAAATTAACGCAAAGACTATTTGATGGAGAACAGTCTCGTAGTTTTTCGATAATCAATTTGTAACTATTCATCCAACACTTGATAAAAATTAAAAAAAAATTAAATGTTATGTAGAGTCACAACATATATGTTTCTGTTTTAAAATATTTTCCGTCTTTTGCACATGAGCTTTCCATATTTGTTATTGGAAATCTATATTATATCACTTAAGAACGTTCGGTTTAAAAAGTATACAAGTAAACTTTGCAAATGTTAAGGCAGGTATTACCTGCCCTTGATCTGAATGCGGATGAAATGCATAACAAGAACACAGAACTCACTTGCGTATAAATTGTTATCGTCTTGGATGTAGCTATTTGCTATGGAATGAAAAGTATTCCTGTGGAAATTTACGAAAATGAAATCACTAGTGTTACAACTTAAGACAGTATAGTGGTTGATGAGAGAGAGAGAGAGAGAGAGAGAGAGAGAGAGAGAGAGAGAGAGAGAGAGAGAGAGAGAGAGAGAGAGAGAGAGAGAGAGAGAGAGAGAGAGAGTATTACAAAAATGAGGTGCGCTCAAACGCAGATCAACCACTTTAGCACCTTGTGTCCTATCGTTTTAGTAATAACAATTCATCTTTTACTTGATATTCGCTGCTCCCATTCCTCCATTACGACTCTAAAAAGAAACGGCTTTGGACGATGTGTGTTTATGTTTCCCCTTACTGTCCCCTTATGGAAGGGGACTAATGTTTACTCCTTTTCCTTATTGTCCTCTGCTTCTCTCCTACTAATGGAAATATCCACATCCTGTTCTATTAGGATCACTTAGGATGCTGGGAGAAAAACATTAGAGGACCAGTGGCAGCTTTGTTGAAAAGCTGTAAAGAAAGCTGTTACTTGAAGGCTTGACGAACTATGACCAGTAGATATTAGTTTTCTTAATTATTCTTTATCTCTAAATTTATTTAAATAAATTTACAAAATCAAACCAAAGAACTCATGTTCTGTTTCTGATCACAGACTGTGACCATATGCTGGATAAAATCAATTATATTTGCTTGCAGTGAATTTTCCCATGAATGGTTGGTCTATTCGTTAAAATGTAATATTGAACAAAACAACAAAACTAGACCTTAAATAAGGGAGGTAATACAGTCAGTAATATTTAGAATTCTATTTAGATTCAGTAGAAGTAAAACGTTACCAAAGATAGGAACTTTTTCTTTGCACTCGATATTAAAAGGAAGAAGCAAAGTGAACATTGTGTCTATTGTTTCTCCATCTTTGAATCTTGATTCAAAGTCTATAAAGGTGAGAGCACACTGGAAACAGCAGTAATTCACAAGAGTATTTAACACTCATACATTGTTAAGCTGTACTATTTTTCTTGGTTGCCATTATTTTGTTTTGCTAGTGCTGACAACACGTGCTAAATATATTACGGAAGTATAGTTTGTTAGCCTACTTTGGCATTTGACAGGATCTCTGCCATTTTCGAGTTATTTCCCCCTTTCGACTAAATTACTCCATCAAAGATTTTCCGGTACAGAATTATATAGAGAAGATCAAATCATCGACACAGCTGAGTCCGGCTGCGGAAGACAATCTGATTTTGTCTTCGTTGAAAATAAGTTAGGACACATACCTTACAATTGAAAAATGATGTAAACATTTTATATCAATTGGCAGGTGCTATATTAAAACAGTCCCTGGTTCCACAGCCAAAAAACATACCATTTTATCCATCGAAGCTTTCATTCTCTATAGCCAACTGGCAATTGGTCAAGCAGTGACAAAGCAGATTGTCTGGTTTTCTAAACAACATAGAATCTTTCTTTATGAAAAGGCGACAGCTGTCAACGGGCCATGTGACAAATATTTTCTTCTCCCGTTGTTAATCATAGTAAATTTGTCTTCAGACATTTGACTGATTCATCCTTGAATACGTTTGACACTTTTGGTTCTTCACAGTATCGAAATCATAGGAATCACCATCAATAGCAGTAACCACCTGTAGTAATGAACCTGTCGTCGTTATTATCAGTCATATCAGTGGACTGCTGACCAATCATACTGCTTTTGAAGAATTGCTCTATCGCCTTACTGTATCAACAGTCAACAGTATTGGTTCCTCTCGGGTGCTTTTTTTGCATTACTATGGCAGCAAGAAATGCACAATGCAAATTTATTCCTTCTGCGCCTCTAACAATGTATAGAAAGTTAAAATTCCATTACATGTCATTCATCCAAACATTGACATTAATCTGGATGGCTAATAGGAAAACATTTGTGTCCTGCTTAAAACAAGAAAACATCCTTGAAATAGCAAGAATCACGCTAAATGTGACTGTCTTTGAAACAAAAAAAAATTTTCTTAGTGTTGGCATTGCTTTGAAATTTGTACCTATGAAATTGTAAAATATCATGCTACTTAAAATACGTATCGGCTCTTTTTTTTATAATTTTCCTCTGATGATCATGCAACCATGTCAAGCAAACAAGATTTCATGGGAAGCACATCAAAATAAAGCGTAGCATGGTACTACCACACCCTATTAACCTCATCTTCCTATATCAAAACAAAGAAACATCCGCCGTGATCAGCACATTTACCTTTTATAAGAATGGTTACAAGTCGGAAAGATTAAATGATTAACATTTGTGTACATTTCAATCTGCTGAAAAAATGCAACACTTGTGAACGGAATCAAAATGTTATTTTTTCATCATACAGTCAAACGTGTCTTAGCAGCTTTAATTGGAAAGAGAACAAATTGATTTCGAAAAACAGATTGTTACTCAATATATATATATATATATATATATATATATATATATATATATATATATATATATATATATATACACATATATACACACATATATACATATATATATATACATATATATATATATACACACATATATATATACACATATATATATATATATTCACATA